>KL274919.1:23394-36122 GCA_000699545.1 Podiceps cristatus
TTGCAACTTTCTATCCCAAGAATCAACCTCTACTTCAAATATGACTTTATAAGTTGTGTAAGGTTTTGGAAGAAGATTTCTGTAGGTGCGTTGGGAAGGAGAGACTGAGAGTGGAGGCTGTATGTCAGGATGTTGTAGAGTATAGGGAAGGCGGCTGTGCTGTTGGGTAAGGTGCTGGCGGAGAACAGTATAGCCTCGTGGTTCAGTTGATTTGTAGATGATAATGCTGTGGGTTTTCTTTTTAGTTTGTTTATTTGGTTTTTAGGGTAGAAAGCTCAGATTGAAAGTGCTTGAAATACACTCAGCATGTTAATGGTAACAGTACTGTTTGGCCACAGGGATTTCCCGTGAGGAATGTGCGGCCTGTACAAAACACAATGAACCAAGTTGGAATTGTTCTGAATGTACAGCAAGGTCAAACAGTTAGACCCATCACCCTCGTCCCAGGTAAGGACTGAAACAAGCCAAAGCCACTGTTATGTTCCTTTTTAGAGTCCCAAGGGTTAAAAAAATAGTATTTGAAGTCTGTGTTTCGCATGTGTATCTAGTGGCTCTAAAGAGGGAGGGGTTCAGTTTGTCCCTGTCTGTAGCTGTAATTCTGGAGTCATTTTGCGGCAGAGGGCAGGCCCTTTGATCGTAGTAACGAACCCCTTTGCAGGGTAGGGGACTTCCAGCTGGAAGGGGTGTCTGCCTCACAGGGCTCTGTATAGTCTAGCCTCTTCAAAAAGCCGCCTCTGTTAACTTAATGTCGAGATCCCAGCCCCAGAGCGCCCCTCGTCCTTCCTCTCCAAGCCTCCCCATGCCATGCTCGTGCTCCCCAGCTGCCAGGAAACCAAGCCTGGCCCTGGGGAGGATTTTTCTAACACTGGCTTCTGCTGCCAGATCATGTGCACCATCAGCAAGATGAAGACCCCATGAGTCACCAGACACCTGCCTTATAAAAGAACAATGCAAGTGATTGATTCACCTTTCGCTCTCCCCAGAACAAAACTCCAAAGCCTCGTATCTCAAACTGATTTGCAACTGTAGGATCACCCTTGTCCTGCCATAAGAAGCCTTCCATGAGTTTCTCTTGGGCCTAGTGACTGGGACTGTGAGCCCCATGAAAGTCGGTGGGATTTATGCTTGTAAACTACTTGGGCCTTTTGGAAAATTCTACCTAAAAAAAAAAAAAAAAAAAGTTGTAAATGCCATCTTTAATCTGCATCCATGTTCAGTTTTAGTCTGCTTGGGAAGTGAAATTAAGGTGCTGAACTTTTAAAACTACCGCTGAAATTCGCAGGCGTTTTGGGAGCTCAGCAGTGTTGGAAAAAGGTTTGCACTCGTGTTACTGTGCAAGGAATGGAATTTGATTACTTGATCTACCTTGTTTGTTTGGTTTTGAAGCTCCAGGTACCCAGTTTGTTAAACCAACAGTTGGCGTCCCTCAGGTGTTCTCTCAAATGGCCCAGGTGAGACCAGGTACAACCATGCCGGTCCGACCCACCACCAACACTTTCACTACGGTCATTCCGGCCACGCTTACCATCAGGAGCACGGTACCACAGTCCCAGGCACAACAGCAAAGTAAGTCCACTCCCAGCACCTCCACAACTCCTACTGCAACGCAGCCAACACCACTTGGACAGTTAACTGTGCAGCAGCCAGGGCAGTCCAGTCACGCTGCTAACCCCAAATTAGGTAAGACTTCCCATGGAAAAGCAAGGGATGATAACACTGTCTATAACTTGATCTTCCAACATACGGCACAGCAGCTCAAAGACAGAAGTTGAGTCAGAACTCCTGGGTTCTATTTTTACCTCTCGCTGACTCACGCTTCATCTCTCTTACCAACCTGGAAAAGGAGGATAATTCTGCCATTGTGTCCAGTTTGGTTTGAGAACTAGTTAAATTTTGGTTTGTAGAATGTTCCGAGACGGTCAATTAGAAGTCCTCAAAAGTGACAAATACTCTTTGTTAATCAATCGTATTTTTTGAAAGGTGAGGTCAAATAGATGATGAACACAAACAAATGCTGTTGCTTTATTTTTTTTTCTGAATGTTGTCTGAATTCACTCGTGAAACGATTGCTCAAGAATAGTGACAAACAATTTAAAAAGAAAAAAAATATTCTTCACACAGCAAGTAGTCAGGTTATTTTTAGCTTTAAGTGGCCATAATCATCTAGAGCTGCATTTAGAGAAAAAATACAAATAATTTTTGTGACCATCAGTATCCTGTTTAGTTCATCGCGGGACGTGGCTCCTATCTTGGAGCGCAATCTGGAAGGTGAGGGAGATTTACTTTCCCAATCTTGCCAGCCTTTGCGTTACTGGAGAGGATAATTGATGGCTTAGTCATCTTTGAAGACTCAAGGTAGAAGAGCAAGAGCAAGGCATACTAGATGGGGGCGGGATTCACACAGCGGATCGGATCTTACTGATTTCTTCTTAGCGTTGTTCTGTTATCCGTTCCCTTGGCAGTGAGCATTGCAAGCTTTGTGACTGTAAAGAGACCTGGCGTGACTGGGGAGAACAGCAACGAGGTTGCTAAGCTAGTGAATGTGAAGACTCCAGGTAGAAGAGCAAGAGCAAGGCATACTAGATGGGGGCGGGATTCACACAGCGGATCGGATCTTACTGATTTCTTCTTAGCGTTGTTCTGTTATCCGTTCCCTTGGCAGTGAGCATTGCAAGCTTTGTGACTGTAAAGAGACCTGGCGTGACTGGGGAGAACAGCAACGAGGTTGCTAAGCTAGTGAATACCCTGAACACCATTCCTTCGTTAGGACAGAGCCCTGGCCCGCTGGTGGTTTCCAACAGCAGCCCTGTGCACGGTTCCCAGAGATCGAGCGTTTCGGAGTCGTCGTCATCATCGTCATCGTTAAAAGGTATGGTCTTGTCCTGCTTTCAGCCGGGACGGAGCTGGTTTTGGCTTCAGCAGCTGCCGTGGAGTGGCCGGTGTTGCCGGTGTTGAGAAAGGAGTGGCTGTTCTGCTGTGCCCCTTGGTGCATTTGTATTGCAGGCCAGCAGAAAAATCCATTTAAATCACATTTCTGCAAACTTCAGAGTCAAGAGTATTTCAAAGGTTGAGCTGAATGGCCATGGTAGCACTTAATTTTTCACCAGCAGGTTGACATCCAGTTGAAAATCACTTGAAGTCTCCTTGTTAGGACGTCTTCCGATGTTATACCCGCTGTTTTGTTAAGAGAGTTGTCCTGGTTTCGGCCGGGACGGGGCTGGTTTTGGCTCCAGCAGCTGCCGTGTTTTGGATTTAGTGTGTGAAACGTGGGGATAGTGCGCTGCTGGTGTTTGTTGCTGCTGAACGATCAAGGACGCTTCACAGTTTTTCCCAAGTTTTGCTGATGTGCAGGTGCAAACACTTGGGAGGGCACAGCCAGAAGAGCTGATCCGAACTGGCTGAAGAGAGTGTTCCGTACCGCAGACGGCACGGCCGGTGTGAGGGAGGGTCGGCCATTGCCCCAGCTCTCCAGTTCCTTGTTTGTTCCATTTTGCATTCAGATTTCCTTCTTGTTACCTTATTTTCGTGTGTGCTGGAGGTTTTTTGTTTTGTAGTTTGGGATTTTTTTTTTGTTGGGGCCTGTTTGTTCGTTCGGGCTTGTTTGTTCCCTCCCGCTCTCTCTGGAATTCGCTGTTCTGGGACGGCTGCGGGGGAATATCCCTGCTCCCTGCCCACGGCTCGGGGCAGGCTGTGTCGGTCCTCAGGTGCTGAAAAACTGTGCATCGTTCACTTAATATATTCTAATATTCTTATGTATTACTATTACAATTATTGATATATATTTTGATCTTCACTGTCCTGGTAAAGTGTTTTTATCTTAACCCACAAGTTTTCCTTTCCCTCCAATTCTCCCCACCCCACTGGGGAGGGGGGAGAGCGAGCGAGCGGCTCTGTGGTATTTGTGTACCAACTGGGGTTAAACCGCAGCAGGTCTCCAGCAGCTGCCTTAGCTCAATTGGTTGTGCTGAGAATTCAGAATTTTGTTTTCAGGACTAGAAAAATGCTCACCTGTAACTACTGAGATTTTATTATGGGGACAAACACTTGAAAAGCTTTGCTGTTAATTTCTTCGTCTTTATCTGTACACTTTTATCCAGTGATCACATTTTGTTTATGGGTATTTGCATATGTTGTTTTGCATTCAGAATTATTGGTGTGCATGCTCCGGCTTGGAAATAAACACACCCGAAATACTCTACACAAGGAGGCAAAAGGATAAAAATCTTTGCTTTTCTTCTTCCAAAGCAAGCCCCTTCTCGAGGTGTTTGCCTCCTTCAGTCTGGCTAATAGTTAAAAGTACAGCTCTTGAAACTAAAGTGTTCCGGTATGCCAAAAAGATTGCCTAGATTTAAGATGAAGTGTAAGGATTCTAATTTTTTTGTGTGTTTTTCCTCTTCCAGTCAGCTCATCTCCTATTCCTACCTTTGATTTGCAAGATGGTGGCAGGAAGGTCTGTCCAAGATGTGATGCTCAGTTTCGAGTCACTGAAGCTTTAAGAGGACATATGTGCGTAAGTAACCGTTCGAAGATGAGCAGTTAGTGGATAATTGCTCGTGATGGTAGAGTGCAAAGAGTAGTTCCTCTCCCTAGATCAAGGACTTGTGTGGAAAGGAAGAACATGACTAGGAGAAAGTGAGAGGCCTTTGGAAGACCACCTTGGTTTTATGGTGCCAGGAGAGAGTTTTATTTTCCAGTCGTACTTAGCAGTAAACAAGCAAACCAGAAAATTGGATATTGGATCTGCATTTCTCTTGCCTAGAGTTCCTCTGTCTTTTCTTAGTACTGTTTAGTCTTTGTTTAATAGTATATATAGTTCTGCCTGGGTACGGTTTGATGTGTGGGGTTTTTTGTTGTTGGCTTTTCCTTTTAGTACTGCTGCCCTGAAATGGTTGAATTCCTCAAGAAAAGAAAATCTCTAGAATCTGAACCAAATATTCAATCTGCAAAGCCTCCGTCTCCAGAAAAAACTACAGCTGTTGCTTCACCGCCCTCTTCCACTCCTATCCCTGCACTGTCCCCACCTGCTAAAGCTCCAGAGCCAAGTGAAAACGTAGTTGACTCATCCCAAAGTAAGCTCATTATGTTAGTAGATGATTTCTACTATGGCAGAGATGGCGGCAAAGTGAGCCAGCTACTGAACTTCCCCAAGGTTCCAACTTCCTTCAGGTGTCCACACTGCACCAAGAGGCTAAAGAACAACATACGGTAAGAGGAGCGCGATGCGCCACAGAAACGGTGTTCTGAATACCTCTGATCTGCTGAAGGAAAACTGAGTTGAAGCATCGGTCAGTCTCAGGCCCTACAGCTTCCCCACACTGTAGCTTAAGACCAGAACTGAAGCACTAAAAGGAGAGACTTGCCCGTCACCGTACTAGTCAAGTCATAAAAAGATTGCATGGTTAGAGTAATTGCATTTATGTTCTGCGGCCGCCAAGTCTCATTCGCTCATCACTGGTGTTACTAGATAATAGGAAATAGTTCTTGAAGAACTGCTCTTCTCATCTTTATTTAGTGCTTTTTCAACAGAGGGAGAAAATACACTATTTCATAAACATATTCTGTGCAAGCCACTATGTTGTTCAGTTGTGCTAAGTTGAAGTGTGTTGTCTTCATCCGGGGAATGCCTGGTTGGGGTCGGAAGTTCTCAAAAGCAAGTCGTACGGCCCCTGTACTGCAGAATCTGTTCCCTCCCTTCCCCTAGACTTACGGAGCGGGAGGTTGCTGGATGGGAGGAGGTTTTGCTTGCTTTTGATGGGAAGAGCAAGAAGGAAACATCTCAGTGTTGTTAAAGCTTCTGGTGTAGCGTACACAATGCTTGCAGGGTTACAAGCTCAAAATGTTTCGATTTCTGTTCACGCACTTTCTCTTCACCTCCATAAGATTCATGAATCACATGAAGCACCACGTTGAACTGGATCAGCAGAATGGAGAGGTAGATGTCCACACCATCTGTCAGCATTGTTACAGACAGTTCTCCACTCCCTTTCAGCTACAGTGTCACTTAGAGAATGTCCACAGTCCCTATGAGTCAACAAGTAAGTTGATTTTGCCGTAGTCCTTTGTTTAGGTTTGGTCGGGTTTCTGTCTCGTATTAATTGCAGGTCGGTTGAGAAAGGAGTGGCTGTTCTGCTGTGCCCCTTGGTGCATTTGTATTGCAGGCCAGCAGAAAAATCCATTTAAATCACATTTCTGCAAACTTCAGAGTCAAGAGTATTTCAAAGGTTGAGCTGAATGGCCATGGTAGCACTTAATTTTTCACCAGCAGGTTGACATCCAGTTGAAAATCACTTGAAGTCTCCTTGTTAGGACGTCTTCCGATGTTATACCCGCTGTTTTGTTAAGAGAGTTGTCCTGGTTTCGGCCGGGACGGGGCTGGTTTTGGCTCCAGCAGCTGCCGTGTTTTGGATTTAGTGTGTGAAACGTGGTGATAGTGCGCTGCTGGTGTTTGTTGCTGCTGAAGGATCAAGGACATCGTGCAGCTTCCCAAGTTTTGCTGCTGTGCAGGTGCAGAAACCTGGGAGGGCACGGCCAGGAGAGTTGACCCAAACTGGCCAAAGAGAGTGTTCGTATTCCGTACCTCAGATGGCATGGCCGGTGTGAGGGAGGGTCAGCCACTGGGCCACTTCCCTATTTGTCCCCTTTTTTCGTCAATTCGGGCCTTTTCATTTGTGCGTTGGGCTGTCTGTTCCCTCGCGCTCCCTCTGGAACTGGCTGTTCTGGGATGGCTGCGGGGGAATATCCCTGCTCCTGGCTGCTGCTGGGGACGGGTCGTGAGCCATTGTGCATCGTTCCTTCTATAGAATCTATATAGTCTGTTATCCTTATGTATTACTATTACAATTATCTATATATATTTTTACCTTTTTCTTTGTCCTGGTGAACTGTTTTTTATCTCAACCCATGAATTTTCCTTTCCCTCTGATTCTCCCCACCCCACCGGGGGACGGGAAGAGGGCAAGCGGCTGTGGTATTCGTTTACCAGCTGGGGTTAAGCCATGCCAAGCATTTCTGCCGGCTTCTGGAAACCTCTCAATGCATTTTGTTGTCTACCCAATTCAAAAAGTTGAGAGCTAGTTTTTTGAGTTGGTTGGTTTTTGTTGGTTGTTCGGTTTTCTTTTTAAGTTGTTACACTACCAGTTACAAGTTTCTTTGGTATATTTTAACGGGGCCTTTTTGCCCCCCAGCCGTTACCTGCTTTTCCTTTCTTTTGCAGCGAAGTGCAAGATCTGCGAATGGGCGTTCGAGAGCGAGCCGATGTTCCTGCAGCACATGAAGGACACTCACAAGCCCGGGGAGATGCCCTATGTTTGTCAGGTACTAAAAGCAGTGTAGAGGCTGGATTTCGTAAACGCATACTAGAGAATAAGAGGAAATCTGTCACTTTTCAGCAAAGTGTGTGGCTCATAGTGGTCCAAACCAGATTTGGGCTGTGGAACGGTGCTGTGGAGCCCATTGCATTTTTTTTTTCCAGGCGTGGACTTTCAGAAGTCCAGTGGCTATTAGGGCAGCACGAGTAGCTGAATGTTTGCCACCGGTTCCCAGCACTCTGAAGCTGAAATCGGCTTGATAGAGGCTTGTTTAGTTCCAGTGGCATTCAGAGCCTAATTTTTTTTTTCCTCCCAGGGCCTGCAGGCAAATTGCTGTGCCATAAAGAGAAGTTGTCACTCAGGAGCAGATGAGATTATGTTGCTTGTGTGATACCTTTTCTTGACATGAGATTTGTGCTTGCGTCGATTCTGAACGTGTCATCTCCACCCAGAGGTCCTAACACTGCCCCTCCAAAAAGAAAAAACAGAGAAGAAACTTCTAAACTATGTTATGTTGAAAAAGATTATGTTCCAAATTCTGCATTTTACATAGACCCTGAAGAAACTGCTCTTTAATATATTCCAACTGCTTTGCATCGACTACCTCTCCCTTTTGTCCCTCTTTTTTCTTGGATCTGGAGCTTGAATTGTGACTACTTTCTTTTTATACAAATAGTTCCAGTCTGTTTCTCCGAACTACTCTGAAAATACGCTGCTTGATTTAGTATCTTAGAGGTGGAAAAATCTAGCAGGTTCTTTAGGACCTGGTTCCTAAACTCCACTGATAAGTATCTTTGGGGACCTGGGCATTGCTGTTAAGCTCTCCCTGTTGCAATGGCAGATGTGAGAGAAATTCCTGTGTTATTTCACTGTTAATTGTTTGCGTCCGCTCCTGCAGGTCTGTCAGTATCGTTCATCGCTCTATTCTGAAGTGGACAGCCACTTCCGAATGATCCACGAAGACACGCGGCACCTGCTCTGTCCTTACTGCCTCAAAGTCTTTAAGAACGGCAACGCTTTCCAACAGCACTTCATGAGGCATCAGGTACTATGTCAGGGCTTTTTTTAAGGTGGTTCCCTTTCCACGGAGATTCCCTGGATAGGAAGTGTGCGATTAGTTGAGCATTGGCTTTAGGATAAAAACAGAAAGAAGGAAAAATGGGTTGAAAGAGGGGGTTTGGGAGATGGCGTATGCCCTCCATAACAAAATGCTATCGTTCTAGACTTTTCCTAGGGATTGTGCTGAGGCGAAGAGGCACTGCTCCTCTGGGGGTCGCACAGATCGGTGTTCCTTAGCAGAAAAAAGCGTGTTTTGCGGGGCTGGGTTTGCTTCACGCGATGATTAGCCAACAGTGGGCTCTGTGTTCCTTTGGGGTTAAACTTTTGTCATCTCCAGGTGTTAAATAAGTAATACTGTATGCATGCAAATGAATATCGCTTTCATAGCTCCCTGTTCTGTTTCCATATACGTTGGCTATATTGACAACATATTTTACGTGGGTGTAGCTGAAGCGTACTTTCAGAATACAGAAATGTAGCACTCGTACTGACTGCCTGAAGTGATTTGCCCCCAAGTCCTTCGCTGACTCCCATAAGAGGCAGAGGCGAGGCAGCTTTTGAGGGAAGGTCGCCCCAGGTGCTGCTCTGCTGGCCTGCCTCCCGGGGCTTAAACAAGCTGGGCAGGGCTTGCTCCGTGGCACTTCCAGGCCTGGGGGCTCTGCAGAGCCTGATGATTTTAATTAAAAAAGCCCCAAACAAAGAAAAAATCTAAACCCAAAACACCCAAGATAGGGGGCTTGGCGGGGAGGGACTTTCAAATGCTAAAGAAAAATGAAGCCGCTTTTGGTTTCAAAGAGGGGGAATGTGTGTTTCTTTTTTTAAACAAAAAAAACCTGCCATGTTGTGACTTCTGTTTCTCTGAAACAAAATGTATTGCATTTGCTTTAGAAGAAGAGTGTTTATCATTGCAACAAGTGTAGACTCCAGTTCCTGTTTGCCAAGGATAAAATCGAACATAAGCTGCAGCACCACAAAACTTTCCGAAAGCCCAAACAATTAGAAGGATTGAAACCTGGAACCAAGGTAAGAGCTCCAAGTTAACAGCAGGCCTCCGTTACCTCGGGAAACACCCGTAGCGTCTGTGTCGGTGTGTACATCTGAAGTGCTGCAAAAGTGGCGTCTGCGTCATCCGCGTCACTTCAACCACCCTCGCTGGGACAGAAAAGCACTCTGTGTTCTCTTGTGTGCGTTCAGATAATCGGAGCCCTCGCAGAAGCGATAAGTGAGAGAGACAGAGGAGGTGAAAGAGGTTAAACTCGCCTTCACTTGCAGATACCTTGACTGGGGATCTCAGCGAGTGCTCTGGATGTTCTCTGTGGTCGTTAGGGACAAACGAGCGCTTCTGGGGCTCAAGTCCTGCCTCCTCTCCTAGGCTGCTGCCGCCCTGGGCGGGACGGGTTGCGTCCTAGGAGCGGCTGTTGGTTCTCTGCTCGGAGGCTGAAAGACTGCTTCGGAGAGAGGAGTCTGGAGGGATCACTGCTGCCCTGGGGTTTTAGGAGGTCTGGGTGTATCTGTTTCCTGCAGGTGACAATCAGGGCGTCTAGAGGACAGCCACGGACAGTGCCAATATCTTCAAACGACATGCCGCAGGGCGCCGGACAGGAAACCACTCCGCTGTCATCTACTGATCCCCAGCCCATCTTCCTCTACCCGCCTGTCCAGAGGAACGTCCAGAAGAGAGCGGTCAAAAAAATGTCAGAACATTTTGCTAAATTTCAAATTAAAAAAAGATAATTTTTTTTTAAGAGGAAATGTAGTTAGCTTTTTAACACCACAGCGATGGGTAATGCGATCCTCGGCACTGGACAGCTCTGTCTTACCAGTTGCCAAGGAAACTTTATGCCAGGAGAATCGAGCTTCCCACAAAAGCAGGATTAAGTCATGTTCTGAAAGCCCTTAAGGTGAAACTGCGAAATGCAGAGTTAGCCGGGCGCTTTTATAGAAACAATGGCATTTCATCAGCATGAGAGAGCTTTCTGCCCACCCTGTGTCTTGCTGCCGTAGGTTTTTTTTTTAAAGAAATATTTACTTTTATTTATTACCCACTCTTAAATTGTAACTCCTGACTGCAGCAAGTGGGAAACGTTTAGCCTGGCGTGGAGGCACCTCGGAAGCTGTGGTGCAAGATGAGACTCGTTTGACTGCAGATTTCTGAAAGCTCATGTGTCACCGAGTTCTTCTCTGTTCCGACGCTTGTTATAACTCCGCAGGTACCTGTTCAGACACTAACGAACGTATCCCTCTTCTCTCCAGGAGTGTCTTGGGCAGGCAGACTTGTCTGGAGTGCAGCTTCGAAATCCCCGACTTCCCAAACCACTTTCCCACCTACGTGCACTGTTCGCTGTGTCGCTACAGCACTTGCTGCTCCCGAGCTTACGCCAACCACATGATCAAGTAGGTGTGATGCTTCGAACGCTGTAGTAGAAATTCCTCCTGCCTGAATGCAGTGGCACCTCTCTGTAAGGCGGGCGTATCGGGGAATTCCGGTTTCACCGCGGTGGTTTGTAAAGCTCTGGCCACGCGTTCTGCGTCGGCACAGACGTGGGTGACGGCTTTCAAATGAGATGGGAAAACTGAGCGCAAGAGCGGAAAGATTCATTCCAAACTATCCGTTCTGTAGCTGATGACGTGTGTACTGCGGGCTGCTGCAGAAAACTCTCTTGTTTTTCAGCGCGGCGAGGATTTCTTGGAAAACTCTCATCTTAGATTAAATAATGTTTTAAAAAGGGGGGGGAAAAAATCATCCCTTGCTTTTACAAGCCCTTGGTCTGTGCAGGACCGCGAATAGACCACAGAACAGTGTGCCAGGGCAGCTTCTCCAAAATCTGGGCATTTTTAAACGATACCATACAGTTGGTTATTTAGACCCAGAATCTTAATTTCCTCAAATACAAGACTGGCAGACAAAATATTTTTAAAACCAGGACTGAGTCTCTCTGTGAATGTGCTGTATTTTCGTTGGTTTTGTAGCTCTTTAAATACCCAGAATAATTCTGACATTTAATAAACTCTTTTGTCTTACAGCAACCATGTTCCTCGGAAGAGTCCAAAATACTTGGCTTTGTTTAAAAACTATACTGCCTGGTAATGGAAAACTTGTCATCTTATTTTAATCACCTGGGAGTCTAATGTGCATTCGCTTTCTGATCTTCTGTTCTTTCATGATCTGCTTCTGAAGAAGCTCTGCTTATTTCTTTGCAACATATGTTGAAAATATGTTGAATTAAGGGCAATATGTTGCTGAAGACTCCCATCGCCTTCCAGTGGGAGTTCACGCTTCAGGGCGGGGAGGCTGCCTGTGTGCGCTGGAGGGGGACGGGTTTTTTCTGTTTGGTGAGGGGATGTCCATATTTTCATAGTAACCTCAGTTGTCTCTTTTTCTCCTCTTCCAGTGGTGTAAAGCTGTCCTGTTCCTCTTGTCTCTTTGTAACATCTGAGGGTGATGCAATGGCCAAACATCTGGTCTTCAATCCATCACACGAGTTTAGTAACATTATTTTCCGAGGTAAGAGTTTGAAAAGGAGCAGAAAAGTCACAAAAAATTTAATGCGGGACGTAATACATCGGTTCAGAGACTCCAGGTCAAATACCTCTTTGTTCAGCACTGGGCTGAGCACTTCGAGTCCTGAGTTCTAATAAAATGTGGCGTCAAGGACCTTCTGTAACCGCCTGCGTGAGTCTTCCTTGGTACGGAGGTTGGGGAGTTAAGCTCAAGCAAGGCTGGCTCTGCACAGAGCTCAACTGTGCCACCAGTAACGCTGGTCTCATGAGATCTTTCCAGTGAGAGCCAATGCCGAGGGCTTCCACGAGCTCCTCTGTTCCTCCGAGGCATCGTTGTACCTCCCTGAGGGCGGCAGGCCTTAGGCAGCAGCTGGGGCTGGGACCTGAATGCGGCCCAGAAGCGGCGTTTGCTGGGAGTTACCGCAGCTCGCAAAATTTAACAGCGTTGCCTGCGGGGATTTGGCCAAAGCCGGGCGTTCCTGACCAGTCTCCTTTGGTTATTTCTAACGGGTGGGGAGTTTGTCTCCAAGGCCGGCCCGGCCCCGTTGAGCGGTCTGTGCTTGGTGGTGTGGGGGGAGGCGGGCGAGCATCAGCAGGCTGGGAGAGCTGGGCTGGTTCAGCCTGGAGCGGAGAAGGTGCGGGGAGCCCTGATTGCGGCCTGTCCGTGCTGAAAGGGGCCGGTAGGAAAGGGGGGGAAAAGCTTTTCAGTGGGGACAGCGGTGACAGGACAAGGGGGGATGGGTTAAACTGAAACAGGGCAGGGTTAGGCTGGGTATGAGGAGGAAATTCTTTACGATGCGGGTGGTGAAGCACTGGAAGGGGTTGCCCAGAGGGGTGGTGGGGGGCCCGTTCCCGGGCACA
>JMFS01080157.1:0-12800 GCA_000699545.1 Podiceps cristatus
CCAGCCAATTCCTTATGCAGCAAACAGTCCATAACACATAACACATGCCATAACACATAACACAATGCCATAACACATCTCATATTCATAACTGTTTCCAGCTGGAACACTAACCCATTACGAATACTGAGCTATGACATACTCCACAATGACCTGTGGTCATAAGAAACTACCATGACTCAAGTGTTGAGCAAAAATATCTCTTTAATCCTGCTGTCCTCATATAAAAGTCAATCCTGAGTGACAAACTTCTGCAAAACTCATTCACTCAATTCCTCACACACACAGAGACATACACCTGCATTCACAATCTTATAAATGATCCAAAATTCCCACTAGGCTCCTAGAGGCTCTTTTTGACCCTCCAATCTCTAGCTTTACATCTATTCATAACTCATTTTTCCTTGCTTATTGAAACTGGAACAAAATATAAAAAAGGTTATCTGCTTTCAGAACTGTTTCTCCATGAAAGATGCAAAATACCTCTACCAATGAACAATGGCATGCTGTTCTTTCTCATTACACTGGCTGCTTCCCTCATAAAGGTTCCAGTGTGCCAATCCTCTGTAAATAACACATGGAAAAATAACTGACTTTGTGTAACTAGTAAATAGGAAGACAGTATGTATTATATGGTAAATTAATCAAAAAGGGCACTAGAACTAGATCCTTGAAGTAGCTAGGACAATTGATGAAATCACATAACTTGTTTTTGCTTCTTCTTTGAAGAGACATGATAGTTTTTCAGGCTTAACCTGACACTGAGCTCCTCAGTTTCCTACGAAGTTTTTAACAGCACAAATATCACAGTTTTGCCTGATAGGTGTGTAATATGGACACAGAGTCAGTGTGCTTAAACAGAAAAATATTTGGGAAAATCCCATGGTGGCTGGTTGTTGATTGGTTTCTCTTGCCTAGTCTGGAAGCACAAGAAGCTTCCCACTGAAGTTAGATTTAGACCAAAATAATTTTCTTCTTGGCCTTTCTCACAATGTCTGCTTTTCACAGCCTGCCTATCCTGGATGTATTGCACGAGATTTTTTAGGTACTCAGAAAAGGCTTTTCAAAAAAACACCTTCTGCCCCAGTAAGTTCCAGAGATCAAGAGATGCCTACAGAAAGTTGCAAGGTCGAAATCAGAACTCGGGTTACGAATGTGGCCTTCTCTATCATGAGCTTGAAAAAGAGAAGAGGCAATAACAGGATCAGGGCCAGGATCAGAAAGCAGTAACTGACTTCCAGATAATCCCTCTGTTAGCTATATTCAGTCAAGTCTGGATGCAGCAAAGAATTTGCTCCTTTCAGTTTACTCTTGGAGCCCGAAGATTATAAAGTGCTGAAGAGCAAAACAATCTTAGTGTCAGCAGCTCACAAGTCATCTGCTTTTTTGGACAGGCATTTGGAAATACAAGATGATGAGTCCACAGACAACCCCATTCATGAGGCTTGGTGAGGCTGATGTGCTTTTCCTTTCCCCAGCATTGATCTACAGCAGACCTAATGAAGTCAGTGCCACACAGATGTAAAAGTCTTCCTGTTTTCATGGCACGAACCAGTAAAATCTGTTCAGAAAAGCAGCTCACCAGAATGTATGGAGCCTGCAGGCTTAAAAGATGATAAAACTGTTGATGTTGTGCTGATTTACCCCACCAAACTTTACAGTACCAAGGTCTAAAATTTACAAGGCTGGCTCTGAAAATCAAGGAAAAATACACTTGGCAGCATCCCTGACAAACCTCTAGAGCAGAGTTCTCTTTCCCAGTGCAAATTTTGAAGCATTAGGAACAGAGAATACACTCTCTTTGAATCCTCTTCAACTTGGTCAGCCTTACCTATGTTCTCAGCTGCTGATCTAAAATAACTTGTAATAATCTATACAGTAAAGGGATTACTAACTACCACAGTCACACGGTTTCTGAAAAGCAAGGCTCTCCTGTACCTCTCTCTTCTACATGGGTAACAACAGCACTCCAGCAATCAGTGGTTTGAGCAAGAGAGCACAATATTAAACAAATTCACTCTGCAACAGATGGATGAGAACTTATTTTACTGAACATAATTTATTTCACAAACTCAAGGGTATAAGCAATCCTCTTGTGTCTCTTCAGCTGTGAGGCTCATCTCTCTCTATATAATGATATATATAGATATATTATTCTTGTGGGGGAGAGGCTTGATTAGAAATTAGAAAATGCATTCTTACCTGTGAGTGGAACAGATACAGTATTCTGGCCCTTAAGGTAGTGGACCAAAATCCAAAATACAGCTTCTAAAGACTAGCGGTGCAGATACATTATAATACAGAATATTAGTCAGGTTTTCATGTCACTTAAGTCTGGGTAGAAAAAAAGAACTCACAGGTACAGATCCCATTTTGCTGATCTCTTCTGCAGGCATTTGAGGAAAATAATATTTTTGTTGTGGGGTAGAGGGGTAAGCATTTCTGTTGTAAACCAAGGCTGAACCTGATAGACTTCAAGCCATGTCTTCTGGTATGTACGAAAACGGGACTTTCATATTTTCAGTGTTAATATTTCAACCTGTAAACTGACTACTTGGCAAACAGGATAGCCCTGACAAAAAACAAGGATGACAATCACCTTATCTACTACTTCCTCTGTCTCTGTAGGGCTGAAGACACCTTATCAAAGGAGGGGAGATCTATGGTAAACTAAGATCATAGAATCCCTTGGTTGGAAAGAACCTTTAAGATCATGGATTCCAACCCTGCCTAACCACTACTCAACCGTGTCCCTAAGCACCTCATCTACATCTATGTCTTTTAAATACCTCCAGGGATGGTGACTCAACCACCTCCCTGGGCAGCCTGTTCCAGTGCCTGACAACCCTTTCAGTAAAGAAATGTTTCCTAATATCCAATCTAAACCTCCCCTGGTGTAACTTGAGGCCAATTCTTCTTGTCCTCTTGCCTGTTACTTGGGAGAAGAGACCCACACCCAATTCCTTTCAGGTTAGTTGTAGAGAGTGATGAGGTCTCCCCTCAGCCTCCTTTCCTCTAGGCTAAACAACCCCAGCTCCCTCAGCCGCTCCTCACAGGACTTGTTCTCAAGACCCTTCACCAGCTTCGTTGCCCTTCTTTGGACCCTCTCCAGCTTCTCAATGTCTTTCCTATACTGCGGTGCCAAAACTGAACACCGTACTCCAGGTGTGGCATCACCGATGCCGAGTACAGGGGGACAATCACTTCCCTAGTTCTGCTGGTTATACTATTCCTGATGCAGGCCAGGATGCTGTTGGCCTTGGCCACCTGGGCACACTGCTGGCTCATGTTCAGCCGGCTGTCAGCCAGCACCCGCAGGTCCTTTTCCGCCAGGCAGCTTCCCAGCTGCTCCTCCCCCAGCCTGTAGCGGTGCCTGGGGTTGTTGTGACCCAAGTGCAGGACCCGGCACTTGGCCTTGTTGAACCTCATGCAGTTGGCCCCGGCCCCCATCAATCCAGCCTGTCCTTCTGAAAAGCCTTCCTATCCTCAAGTAGATCAACACTCCCAACTAGCTTTGTGTCATCTGCAAATTTACTGAGGGTGCATTCAATTCCCTCATCCAGATCATCAATAAAGATATTAAATAGGAGTGGCCCCAACACTGAGCCCTGGGGAACTCCACTTGTGACCGGCAGCCAACTGGATTTGACTCCGTTCACCACTACTCCCTGGGCCTGGCCATCCAGCCAGTGTTTGATCCAGGAGAGCGTACACCTGTCCAAGCCACAGGCAACCAGTTTTTTCATGAGAATGAAAACAGAATCAAAGGCTTTACTGAAGTCTACGTAAATAACATCCACTATGACAGATATGATATTATTGCACAGAAAAGGTCCCCTAGAACAGGAGATGTCCTTGGACCTGTGCAAACTGGCTCCTACCATGTGTCTGGAAATAGAGGGAGAGTCCTAGTAAAACAGCTATTGTCTCTTTTAAACTAAAATAGTGGTTTGCATAAAAAAGGAAATAGAAAATGGCTTCTCACTATAAAAGGAAAATGACGTCCAAATAACAGGACTCTTAACTGAGTCTACTCTTTTAATGTGGAAAAACTGTCTGGTGATTGGAGTCACTAAGGTTTATTTATACTGTTCAAGATGAAGATACTCAAGTTAGGTCTACATGAGTCCAGGTGATAAAAACAAATGTTTTCTGACTTGCATTCTTGTTGAGAAATATTGATTTACATCCTATGCAGTACCACCAAAAAGAAGAAATTGCCTTGTATTGCTAATTTGAGTTTCTGAAAGTAAGTAGAATGGGCATGTTTGGGAATGAGAGGAAACCTGTTTTGTTCCCCTGCCACTCTCTTAATTGGCAATTTGCGATGTAAGTCACAAGAATAAGGATCACAACGATGTGATTCTTTCCCCACATTCAATTTTCTTAGCCAATAACTAGGGAAACAATAAACCAAATTCTACTTCAAGTTACACTTGGTGCAATCTCATTAGGTTGAATTATATTAAAGAACAAGTTCCTGTAAAACAGCCACTCTGCAAGCTAAGAATTAAGACCAAGATTCTAAGGCTCTACAGTTTTAATTTTTTTTCCTTCAAGTGTTGTATTTTTGGAGGGAATTACTGCAGCTCAGAAGTTTCTAGAACAAATGAACTATTCAATTCTGTTCCTACAATTTTTTGCCTGTTTTCTGTTTTCCTAAATATAGCAAAAAATCACCTTCCGTTTCCATTTGTTTTCTTTCTCCCTGTGCTCTCATTAATGCTTTTAATTTCTCTTCCCCATTCTGCCTCTCCTTCATCATTCCTGCCTTCACTGTTTCTCTCTTCAGATTATGCTACCCAACCTGCTGTGCAATTGTAGCTTGTGCCCTTTTGGATTCAGCTTCTCAAAGGTGAGAAGAGAAAAATTCCCAAGTGTGGAATTCATTTCACCCAGATTCAGGTACTGAAGAGCTGAGCCTGTAGCTGGTAATACTTTTGGAAATCCATTTGTCATCCATAGAAGAGAAATGAGCACCTCTAATGAGTGATTTCTCCTATCATTAAAAAGACATCTAATCAATTGCCTTCTGCACAATGCTACTCTACTACCTAATCTGTGGGTAAATATAGCTGAGATGAATTCTCAAGCTGCCCAAGTTTGACACTGAGAAGCTCTTGTTGCTTTGCATAGCTCTAAGGAAGAAAAGAGAGACTGAAGCAGTTCTCTTGCTGACAGCTGATTGATTGCTGAGCACCACACAGTAATAGCAGTAAAATGGAAGAAGACAGATGGGTCAGTTTAAAATTCCCCAAATTAAATACAACTGCAAAAGGTGTAAACTGCATTTCATTTCTATCTGTAATCAAGGGGGAAAGACCTAAAAGGAAGAAAATTGGAATTCAGCCACATTTTTAGCAACAGCTAGATCTGTGATATTCAGTTAATTCACCCAGACAGTAATAACTATGAAAGATACTAGAAAGGTTTTGCATTTTAACCCTTCATACAGAACTGAAATCGGAGAAAGATTTGGAAAAAGAAGAGTGAAAGCTCAGAGACACTGAATCCATTAGAAGAGACCGGACTGTTCATAACTGCAACAGTATGTTCTCTTTGTGGACAACTGTACCCCAAAAAGATGACCATTTGGCAAAGTAGTTCAAATTGGTGAAACAAAGGCATCAACCCCGTTCCTGAATGACACTTGAGAAGGGTGTATATATAGGGCATCAAACTACTACAAGAGCTGAGAGGACACAAAATGCTTACCATCTGTTCCTGATACTACTGAGTAATGGGTACCAGCTAGACACTTAGTATATGGTTGGGTGAAGACTTTTTGAAGGGCACTTTAAAATATTGTAGATATTGTGTAGATCCTTGTGTAGAGCCAGGCCTGGAGGTTGGTGGCCCTGCCTGTGGCAGGGGGGTTGGAACTTTATGATCCTTGGGGTCCCTTCCAACCCAGACCATTCTATGATTCTATGATTTACAAGGCCAAAACATTCAGGAGACTATTTTTCTCCACCTTTCTTCCAAAGCTAACAGATTGTGAATGTTCCTTAGCTAAATATTCTGCCAAACACTCTGGCAAAGTAGCCTGATACATCACATCTGATCTTTCCCTTCTCCCTGTGCACTCTTCCACCAGATCCTGAAGAACAAAACACCAAAAGCAGCCTCTCGAGCTCACAGCCAGCTTGAGGATGGAGCTTCCTACAGTACCCATAGTTAGACGCACATTTTTTTATATTGTGAATAAATTCTGTCTTGGGGCAATGGAACAGATGTACATTAGAAGTTTATACTGTAAAGGCAGAACATAAACCAAGGATTAATAGTATGCTCTACATTTAAGATTTTTTGGTTTTAGCACCCTGCTGTCTTGGCTAAGAGGGTGCACAAATTAGAATAACCCAGAGCCAAGAGCTACAAATAGAACTACATGCTGTTTACTACTATAAGAAGTTCAAGTGATATCAAGGTGACTTTTGCATTGTGAACCTGCTATTGCAATGAGGTCTGACAGGTATCTGTTCAGGCACTGGACTTTGAGGCCCTGTTGATTTTTCTTCTTTGTTTTTGCCTGTGTATTGGCTGTAGGTGGCCAGGTGCTGGCAGCAAGGGTTCTGTAGGGGTGGCTTCTTTGAGAAGAGACCAGGGGCTGCCCTGTGCCAGACACAGCCATTTCCAGCCAGCTCCAACAGACCCATCACAGGTCACAGCTGAGCCCATCAGTGAAGCTGGTAGTACCTCTAAGAAAACATATTTAAGGATAGGCAGAGGAGGAAGGGAAAAAGGAGTGAGAAAAAGTAGAGGGAACACCAAGGTCAGAGGAGGCAAAGGTGCTCCATGGCAGAGCTGATACTGCCATGTAGCCCATGGAGGACTTGTACCAGAGCAGGTGGAAATTCCTGAAGGAACTGTGTCCTGTGGAGAGCCCATGCTGGAGCAGAAGAAAAGCATGAGAAGAAAGAAACAGCAGAGAGAAACTGCTATGCACTGACTGAAACCAATGCTCTAACCTTCACGGCCCATAGCCTGGCTGAAACAACTGAGTGTAATCTGCAGCTGTAAGGAGGAGGGAGGAGAGGAGCCTGGAGTGAAGTTGAGCCTGAGAAAGTGCAGAAGAAAGGTGTTTTCTCTTTGTTTTAATGTTTGTCTTTTTGTTTCCTGCTACCTAAATCAGTAATTAAATATTTCTTTTAATCACCAATAAATTAAGTTAAATTCCCCAAGTTGTGTCTGTTTTGATAAGTGCTCTCCCTTTCTTATCTTGAGTGCATCTTGGTACTTGAACGCTGGAATGCATCTCCTTTGAGGAGCAGTGGAGGACTCTGGGTTTGTCTTTTTGAAGAGAAGGAGGCTGAGAGGTGACCTCATTGCTCTCTACAGCTTCCTGAGGAGGGGAAGCAGAGAGGGAGGTGCTGCTCTCTTCTTCCTAGTATCCAGCGACAGGATGCGTGGGAATGGCTCAAAGCTTCGTCAGGGAAGGCTCAGAATTGACATTAGGAAACATTTCTTTACCGAGAGGATTGTCAAACAGTGTAACAGCCTTCCTAGAGAGCCGTCAATGCCCCAAGCCTGTCAGTGTTTAAGAGGCATTTTGACCAGGCCCCTATAATACACTTTAACTTTTGGTCAGCCCTGAAATGGTCAGGCAGTTGGACTAGCTGATCCTTGTAGGTCCCATCCAGATGAATGTTACTCTGTTCTGTTCTGTTCTATTCTATTCTGTTCTATTCCATTCCATTCTATTCTAATTTTCTCCCCCTTGTCCTGCTGGGCATGGGGAGGAGTGAGGGAGTGGCTGGGTGGGAGTTTGGCTGCCAGCCAGGACCAACCCACCACAGCCTTCCAATACTCTGAGATTACAAGGGGTTTGGTGTTTTTTGGTTGGCGAGTTGGTTGGGGTTTTTTTTACAGCTGCTTATTCAGAGCTTTTCTAGAGCTGTTCTTTGGTTTTTCATCTTTACTAGCTTAGCATGAACTGGTTCTGGTATACCAGTGGTCTCTTCGGAACGAAGTAATGCAATGTTAAGGGCTGGGTGATGGTCCTTTTCTGTTGGAAATGTCACAAGAAGGAACTTCTGCCAGGGGAGGATTTTTCCATCACAAACCACCACAAAAATCCTCACTAGATCTGTGTTGATGGCTAGAATGCTGGTTCCACATGCTGCCTCTCACCTCCAGGAAGGCAGAGACAGCGGGAATACACTAGAGGACTCTCAGATAGTAACTTTCCCTGATAATTGGGGCAGAGATCTCTGGGCAGTTGAATAGCACATATTTTTATCACCTTTCTACCTTGAGCCTGTGTGCTGTGTGTGGTGCCCACCCATGCACTCAGAATCACTTTGAATCTTTTTTTTTTTTTTTTTTTTTAATGTGAGACCACACAAACAACAGAAAATGTTCAAACCCATGGGTTCTCTCCCCAAGAAGGAAATAGGAAAAGGAAAGGTCCTGCCTTTGCTACTTGCTTTCATTCAAACAGGTTGCAAGAAGGCTCAAGTGAGTGCCATTTTTCACGAAGCAGTTGAGCAAATGCACACTTGTTTCAGGCCATGGGCCCATCTGCTCTGTATTCTTTATACAATGGCATTGCAGCATATAAATCAACAGTGCTTGAAAGTGGTTTAAAATCTGCTTGCACTCCCACTGTCTACATCTTAGGATCCGTTTTATTACTATCACAATTATTATATTTTTTTCTGTGTGCCGTAAGCCATACTACTAAATTCCCATCAATTAGATTTGGAAGTTATTGAGACAAAGAAGAGCTTATTCTCACCAACAGCCATCATAACTCTTTTTCCAGCATCCTGAATAAACAGTTAGCCTTTTGTTCTCTCTGAACTAGTACAGCAGTAAAAAAAGGGATGAAGGATCTTCCTTCTATTACCTACTTGTGGCAAAATCCTGGCAGGAATACGCTGAGCCCCAGGGTTTCTATTTTAGCAATCGCCAGGTACAGTATGATTTTTAGGGCACCCCTGGCAACTAATGCATATGTTGGAGCATTCATGCATCAGTTACACCAGGGACAAAAAGACCGTTTGTCGTCTTACTGGGGGAGAGGCAAAGAGTTTCACCCTTCTGCTGAGTGCACCACATGCTGAGAACACTCCTTGTGACATAAGGATGCAGTCCCACAGTATTCCAATTGCTCAAAGTATATATTCTGCACCTTCATTTCTTAAGAGAATTTAGCCACTTGTCTGTTTTACATATGGATTCTTCCTGTGATCACACCACATGGAGCTCCCAGTAGTTTCAGTACTTCCTTAGTTTGTATGTGGTCGTTTACTCCATCATCTGCCACCCCAAGTCACATGCAAAGGACTGGGAGCAGATTCACATTCCATGTTGACATGGAGGCTCCTGGATAATCCTCAGGGACTACTGTCTTCCTTTACCTGTAAACTACTCCTTGTCTTGTCCAATTCATATGGAAAGTCTGTGGGGTCATCAGATTCATGAAGGTTTTGGTACATAGCTTGTAAGGTCTGTAGTTTTTTCTATCCCTAGACTATATGGCACTGGTCAAAGAACAAGGGAGCAGAAAAGAGTGGCAAGAATATTCCAACTGTCAGATTATCCAACGTCCTTTGAGATGCTGAAGAGACAAGAAGGAGGGACCTCAGTAGGTCATCTAATCCAACCTCCTGTTTAAGGTAGGGTGAGTCATTAGGTCAGGCCAGGCTGCTTAGTGCTTTATTCAGCTGGATCTTGAAAATCGCCTGGGATTGAGAGAGTGCACAGCTTCTGTCCTTATGCTGAAAGTTTTGCCTTATATACAGCCCTAACCTCTCATTTCAATTCATGTCCTTTGTCGCCCACCTTGCACCCACTGTGAGGGGCCTAGTTCCACCTTCTGGACAAATTCCTCATCAGTAGTGGCAAGCTGCTGTCAGGTTCTCCCACAGCTGTCTCTTCTCCAGGCTAAACAAATGTAGTTGCCTCAGCCTCTCTTCACACAGCCTGTGCTCTCACCCCCAGCCGTCCTGGTTCCCCTTCACTGAACTTGCTCCAGATTATCATTGTACTTCAGGGGGGGGGTCAGGAACTGGATGCAATATTCTAGATGGGAACTACAAGTTATGTGTAGAGCAAGATAATCCCTTCTGTTGACCTACTGGCTGTGCTGCTGTTCATACAGCCCAGGATGCTGTTGGCCACACTGCGGGCTCATGCTCAGCTCGCTGCCTAACAAGACTCCTGAGCCTTTTCAGCAGAGCTGCTCCCCAGTCAGTCACTTCCTTGCTTGTATTACTGCAAGGGATTTGTCCTACCCCAGTGCCAGATTTGTGTTTGTCCTTGGTGAATTTCATAAAGTTTGTCTGCTCAATCCCCAAGCCAGTCTAGGACCCTATAAATGAGAGGTCCTTTGCCCTCTTGCAAACAGTAGGATTGGTCCCCCCCACTTTGGTGTCATACACAAACCTGACTTGCCTTCTTTGGGTCATTAATGTTAAAGGGCAAATGTCCCAGTACAGACATCTGCGGTACTTCACTTGCTCCCAGCCACCAAGTCGAGTACGACCCATTAACTTCTACTGTTTCAGCTTAATTATCTAACCATTTTTTTTCCCCTTCTGGTTGTCTGGCTGTTACATGGCACCTAAAAGTGCTTGGGTCGGGTGGGGGGAGAGTGAGAAGAGGCAGAAATAGCTCCAGTGCTTGCTTTCAGGTTACTCAGCTAAGCCCTTGGGAAACATTCACCATCACCATATACTCTTATAGCTCTAGAAATCTGCGGTCAGAAAACTGTTGGGTCCTCTTGAACATGGTTCAGAGGACTCAGAAAAGACTGTTGGGTCCTCTTGAACATGATTCAGAGGACAACATTTAAATCTCTAACACCATCTACCACCAATGTCACCCGCAGGACAACAGAACCGTAAACAACATGGGTGCAAGAGGCTGTGCATTAAATGTGTCACTCAGTTTTGCCCTTCCTATAGTGTGCATCATTGAAGAGAATTGTGTCTTTGCTGAACAGGACTAACACATTGCCTCTTCCACAAAGTCATACTTGACATATTGCTATAGCAAGAGGCCTTCTCATAAGCTATAATAAAAGAGCACCCTCCAGATGAGTTGTCTAAAGCTTGATGTAAAAGAGCCACAACCAGCCTGTGCATCCCCCTGAATATCAGCCTATTGGCAAGACTCAGTCTCATGTGCATTCCACCTCTCTCCCTCATACACATTGTTATATACTTTTACTATTTTCCTCTCAGTAACTGTGCCTCTTGATTTCTAAGACCAGACGATGGGCATTACCGTAAAGTTCTGGTCAAGAGAAGCAGCCTTCACATTTCACTATGTCTGAGCAGATAGCCCCAAAAGCATATTTTTTTTAAATAATTTTCTATAGGTCTTACACAGTGAAAAATCAGACATGTTAGCAAGCTGTGTGCTTATACTGACAATTTAAGTATCTTGAGCCAAGTCTTTATGGTGGTATAAATGTACAGTTCCTGAATGAAACCACGCTGGCTGACTAGCATAGTCAATACATTTCTAAATTGCTTACATCTATTAGCAGTGAATGCTAATCTTTGAACAGATATTTTCTAGTTATGATCAATTACCTAATTAATCTGACACATTTTAGCCCTGACTGCATGGAAAAATCAATCATCTGTAATTGTTAAGCCGAGATCTGTCTGACACAAAGGGAGAAATTATATCCTTCATCCTTGAAAACAGCTAGAGCTAAGGTAAGTGAAAACAGCCATGTGAATCATAGCCATTCAGGTAATCTTCCAGCCACTATTCTTTGCCATGTCAAAGCACCGTCCTTGCCTAGTTCTGTACTGTTGCTTTTTTCAGTATGTCCCCCTAAGTATTCTACAGAATCTATTCATGCAGTGCACCCCATACCTCCCTCATCTAGGACAGAGTCACCACTGATCTCCCGCACTGAGCCCAACTGCCTCCTGTCTTGCTGCGGTTGTGACAGGCGTGTGATCAGCCAGGAAAACAGTCTAAGGTTCTTCATCCCTGAGTCTCCCATTGCTGCCTCATTCTGTGATCACTGCAGAGCATGCATGTGTGGTTCTCAGGAGCGGTACATTCTGTACACTTAAAACCAAACAAAATAAAGGTTTGCTAACTCAGTGCATTAACTGAATTAACTTTTACAGCAGTATAAATAAGGAGCAGGATCTTTTGCACCTGTAAAGTGAAAGACTTTGAACCATACCTAAAATTAAGAGGGGAAAAAAGTGAGAGCAATCAGACTACAACTTTACTCCTGGTTCAAATTTATCCTTCTTGTCATTTCCCTAGCTTGTGTAGAATTCACTGTGATCTGTGAAAGACTGAGGCAAATAAACCAAATTTCTATTTCACAGTGGCACCATACAAGTGTGGAGTCAGGTAAAGAAAATGCGAGATGCAAGCAGCAGAATTAGAAGTAGACAGCACAGCATGATGGATAACTTGTGTAATTACTTAATGCACCTTCCCAGGAACTTTACTCTTACTTGAAAGATCTGAGAACAGAACCAGATGTAGTAGATATTTTTCTTTCTCAATCTTTTTGCAAGTTGCTGGCTTAGAGACAGTTGAAAAGCAATTGGATAGCTAAAGTATAGTCTAAGTGGTTTCTATGCACTTGACTTTTTAAATTAAAAAGTGTGACACATTGTTAGTGTTAATATTTCCAAAGGTTCAACAGTAGCTGTAGAAGTGGTGAAAAATAAAGTGATTGGCAATTAAGAAGAATAGAAAACTAGAGAAAGTTTTAAAATCTCAGTTGGAACATAAAAAGATGATGCTACCATGGTCCAAGCTACCTACCCATAGAAGAGATTTTTTAATGTAGATCAGTGTCAGGAAAA
>JMFS01080158.1:0-20504 GCA_000699545.1 Podiceps cristatus
AACCAAGGGATTCTATGATTCTATGATTTCTTCTTGCTAATGAGCATTGATGAGAAATAGCCTTTCTGATACAGCAAAAAAACCCCAGTTGTGATAAAGAAGGTAGAATACGTATTCTTGATTCTTGCATCATTTTCTTTTTCAAGTGTGATAGGATGTGAAATGATGAACAGCTGATCAACAATATAAAGGATGGAGGCAAAGAGACAGCTTGCTTGCTAGTCGGCCTTTTTGGAACGGTTTTGTAGGTGGAAATCTTTTCTGATAGGAGTGTGGAAGAAAGCCAGGGCACAGCTCCTTTACATTTCTCTGCCTCATCCGAATGGATGTGCAGCTTCGGCACTTCATTGCTAGCCAAGCAAAGGCCATTTAAATTGTGCATAGTGTTATCCCAATGACAAATGGAAGATCAGGCCAAAGAAGAGTCTCTTGGCATTTAAATGAAGATGTACATTCTAGAAATCTATGTCTTGCCTGTCATACTAGTAGTGGATTTCAAGAGCTGATAGAGGCTCCTGGCATTGTACTAATCTTGAGTGCACACTGGATCACCTTTTCATCCTAGGGTAGGGATGTAGCATTTTCAGTAACCACACATATATATATATGTATGTACCTTAAGAGGAAGAATATATATATGTAAACATTTTTTTTCTTCCTCCCAAGATTTACAAATCTCATTTGAAACTTCTGTTTGATTTATCCCCCAGACTAGGGCTATAAATGCTGCATGATTTTTTTTTTTTTTGTGCTGTTTTAAGTATATTTAGAAGTGTACACAGTTATTCATGTTCATACATCACATTCTTATTAATGAGCACAGTATAATTGTTGGTTGTATTGACTTTTGTTTCTGTGGATGTTTTTAAAAGATATTTTAAAGGCTTTGCTGGAGTTTGCATGTGCTTCAGAAATTAAATTTAGTCTGCAATTTTATTACCCTTTTTATTTAATTTATCTTAACTGTTGCTTTCAAGCTGTGAACCAGCTGTTGACTTTGAAAAAACATTGTTCAATTTGAAAGGAGCATTTTAAAGCTTAATGTAATGGCTGTAAGTAATCACTACAGCAATTATATTCTCTGGTTTGTGCGTCACTATAATAATATTGGAGGTTGTGAGAAAATGCAGGAGAGAAACACATTAAGCTCAGACTTCTCAGTTTTGACTGTGATGCCCACCATCTCTCTGTTTTGTATACAGCTTGGTGTCACTGCTTGAATTGTGGCAGAAAAACTGAAGCTTCACTCTATTGTGGCTCTGCGTGGGCCCAGCAGTAATCAGGGCTGCTTCTGAGCATCACACTGTCATTCTTCTCAGGCTGGACAGGTTTTTTTCTTTTTCCACACAGGCAGATCGTAGATGGATGCTTGCTGCTATGGCAGAAGCCTCTGCTGCTTTGCTGCCTCTTCCTGACTAATTCCAAGATGTTGCACTTGACAGAAGGGAATTTTGGTATAGAATTGGTATAGAATAGCCCCCTGGCCAGCTGCTGGTGAAAAGTAACCCTATCCCAGCTGGAACCAGGACAGACACAAAGGGATAGAGACAGAATCCTCATTTTGACAAAGGCAATATGACATGCGAATTACGTTATATATATGTGTGTATGTATGTATAAATTAGACATTCAAAGGAGGTAACTGCTGGGATGGAGACAAACATGGAATAGCATGCTCTGGAAAGTTAAAAGCTTAGACAGCGTCCCAAGGTATTTTTTAATGTAGCAGAATGAAATTCCTTTGGGTGAAGCAAATGAGACACATAAAGTGTAATGCCCCGTGAAATCACAAAGAGCCACTTTCAACAGATGGAATAAACAACTAATACAAAACCAAAAATTGACAGACTCTGCCTTTGATAATCCAAATATGAGGTTACACTTTAACAGTATCTATTACAGTATCTATTATCTAGTTTATCTAGTATCTTTAACAGTATCTATTATAAAGTTTATTTTGGTTGTTGAATGCACTTGCTGGTTTATCAGTATATACAGTTTAAAGTGATGAATCCTATACTCTTCTGTCTTCTTTACTCTTAAGAAATTAATCAAAGTTTGTGACAAATGGCTCCCAAGTTACACACCTGTGCCACTATCCTGAGTGTGGAACCAAACCCCTTGTTTTGAAGCTGGTTTTAGTGGTCCCTGTGTCAGGGGATGCTAAGAGCTGTGAGTGGACACGGATGAACAGCCTATTGCCAATGGAAGAGCTACAGACTGGCATCCTAGAGCCAGGGAGCTTTCCAGTGCCCTTGGAGAGGAGCACCATCATGCAAACGGAATGAGAGTGCTCACCTTCCCTTCATCACACCACCTTTGAGGAACTGGTGTCTGTTCTTTTAAGAATGCATGAAGTCAGTAGCATGGGAGTAAATGTGATGCACTGAAGACTTAGGACTCCTGTAGAGAAAGGCATGTCTTGGAGTTCTCTGGTGGAGGCAGCAAGCATGTGGGACAGAAGAACTGGATTTATATATTCTGCTTGGATTTCCAAAAAGAATTCAACAAGGTCCCTTGTGAAAGACTTCTAAATAAAGCAAGCAGCTATGGGATGAGAGGACAAGTCCCCACATGGACACATAACTTAAAAAGCATATAGGACTAAAGGGCCATTTTTCACAGTGAAGGGAGGTCACCAGCAGAATCCTGTGCCTTAGCTGTTCAACATACTCATACATGGTCTGGAGTAAAGGATGAACGATGACTGTGTGTTTGCTGGCAATTCTCAGCTATTCAAGGTAGTAAAAATAGGAATTCACTGCAGAACGCTGCGGAAACTCTACTATATAGTGACTGACCTGATGTAATTCAGTATAGGGAAATAGAAAGTGATGAGCAGAAGGAGGAACAATCCTAATTTTTTGTATACAGTGATGAGTACAGAGGTGATTGTTAAGTCATGAATGAGACCTGGGATTGTAGTAAATACTTATCTGGAAATGCTGGCGTAGCACTCAGTCATAAAAGTAAATAACATGTTAGGAGTTCTTAGAGAAGGAACAAAACAGGTAACAGGATTATGTCCTTGCATGAATTCCTGGTGTTGCACACGTTGAATTCTCTATGGAGTGCTGTTCCCCCATTTCAGAAAGCAAAGAATTTCAGGAAGCAAAGGACTAGAAAATGTTAGACAAGAGAGACAAAGATGATCAAAGGTCTGGAATGGCTTCTTTATGAGGAGAGTTTTGCCTTGGAAAAGAGATAATTAAATGGAATATATGTGTATAAAATGATGTGGAATAGGAAGGATGAGGAAGATATGATTGCTCAGTGCCTCTCTTCATTAAGGAGCTGAGGGTGGAGGGAAGGACATGACAAAACATATGTCAAACTTAAAGAAAAAAAAAAGGGGGGGGAGATACTTATTCACACTGTGCATACTAGAGCTGTGGAACCTTTTGCACCAGGATGTTGTAGGTGCTAAAAGTTTCAAAAAAAAAAAAATGAAAGCATGAAGTTGTGGAAGAAAAATCCATCTGTGAATATTAAATACCACTACCACCCCACTCTGACTCAGAAGGTTTCCAAACTGTACGCGCATCACTAGAGGCTGGGGATGTATTGCTACAAGCTTTTCTAATTCTTATATTCTTCTCTAGACATTCTTTTCCTGTCTGTTGCCAAAAGCAGGATATTGGGATGAATGGACTTTAGGTTTGAACTCGTGGCCATTTTTGCATGTCTATGTTATCCTAAATTTGAGACATTCTAGGTAAGAAATTGCATATGATGTAGGTTTACACATAGGGCTAATATTTTTTTTACTGATGTTTTATTAACCTCTAAAATTTGCCTCTGGCTCGTCAGGGTTAACTGCAGCCTTAGACTGTGATATGTTTGGTTCTTGCAGTGAAAGCTGTATTGCCAGCAGTCAGATCTAAAGACAAGAGACCAGTGCCTTGTTGTCTGGAAGTCAGATTCCATTGGAGACAGGTGGGCCCTGATCTGGTGATGTTTTGCTGATTGATTGGGGTGGAGGAAGAAAGGGGAAGAAGATGTTCAGTCAGCATCTAGGATCCATTCTGAGTTCTCTGTGAAACAGTCAGTGAGGCCCTGGGAAAGTTTATGGAGACTTCTGTGCAGTGGATGGTGGTCTAAGTCTACACACTTTTTGTGTGTGTTCTTAATGCCTGTGCAAGGGGATGGATAGCATCCTGTTAGCACAGAGGAACCTGACCAGAAGGTCAGGAGGTTGTGGCCTTTCTAGATGGAAATTTTGAATGAGTAAACAGACACTGACTCCAGTCTCCACCATTCCCAGTCCTTTGCACACTTTGTTGCTCACTGTGTAGCACAAGAGTCATGGGGGCAAGTTCAGAGCTTCCTCTCACTCCATGGTCATGTTGCTGTCTGGACAGAGGCAGCTCCCCAGCTTTTCCTCTGCAGGAATCTTCCCATGTATGTGCCTCAGAAGTAATTCCTGTGAATTTAATTAATCATAGTTTACATGGTAATAACCCTTGGAATATTTTTAATGTGTAAATAATGTGTATCCCCTGCAGAGGGGGGTGTGTCTGCTGGTTCCAACATTCAATTATTGCATAATCTACTTCCCATTAAATGATCAGAGAGTGAGACCAAAGGAAACTAACAGCAGCGGGAATAATTAGCAGCTCCTTTGTGTTTGGGGCATAGACGTACCTTCTTAATTCTCATTCAGAAGCCCCTACAGTTAAGGAGAATGCAGTTTTTTGGTGCTGCCAAGAGAGTGCTGCAGAGGGAGTATCCGGTTGGCAGCGTGGTGCTGTGTGCAGGGACCTGGCTAGTTGTCCATACAAGGAGCCGTATTCCCAGAGAAGTTCCATGCGAATGAGGCTACTCGGCCCCTGGTACCTGATCGAGTCCAGTCCCTTTCCTCTCTCCATATCTGATGGCAAGCTGTATTGCAAAGGGGGGCTGAGAATGACTGGCTGCAAGATTTTGTTCAGTCCTTCTTCTCCTATCAGGCAGGCTCAGAGCAGCTCCAGACAGCCACAAGTATATCACTTTCTTGTGAGACAGTGAGGAGTGTCATTGTCACCCAGCACCTTTGACAGAGGCTTGCCCAGGGCTGCACAGTAGGTCTGCAACAGAGCAAAGTCAAACAGAGTCAGGACCTCACAGGTCTGTTGCTGGGAGTTACCAGCCCCATGCTCTGCTGCAGCCAGACAAGCCCTTCTACTGAATGGTGGTCCAGGAGCCATCCCATCAGTGCAGGCCTGGCTCTCTGGGAAGGTGACATGCCAGCCCAGCTAGCAGCCACATACATCATCACAACACATGGGGAGAGCTACTCTGAAATGAGGTGATGTCTAGCTGGGAAGGGCTTGCTCGGAACCCAATTCAGTCCCTGCACTGTGATTATGCTAAGCACCAGTGTATTTTTTTTCAATTTATATTTCCTTTTGCTCCCTTGTCTTTGCTATTTTTGCTTTTATTTAATGTTGTATTCTCTGTTGTAATTACATCTATGATCTGTAATGTTGCCGCCTGCCCGACTCCCTCAGCTCCTTCCTGGCTGCCTTCAGAACCAGTGCTGTAAACAAGTCATGGTGTCTCTCAACAGCAAGGTTCCAGCTGAAATAGCTCCCTAAATAAATAAAAGGCAAATTGGATACTGGAAAATAACTTATTTAAATAACATCTGAATTCCTAGGGAAGTACACCTTACATCTCTGATAGGGATACATGGGTTCAACATAAGTAATAATGCTCCGGAATTAAAAATAAAGAAACACTGTTCACCAGCCTCTGTGGGCTGGAATGAAATAGACTTTGGTGATAAATAAAAGCAAAATCCAAAGATGTCCCTGGGTGGCAGATGGGAGCAAAAGTTCTAAACATCATTGGACTATAAACATACAATCTCTGAAATGTGCCATTGCTTGCCTCCAGAGAGCTGCTTTGGATATGATGGGTCTAGCTTTTTCCTCTTGTGTAATGGGAAGAAGCTAAAAGTCTGTTGCTGAGATGGCATTACTGGCGGGCCTTTGCAGCACATGCGACTATGACCTTCCCAGATGGAGCTGCACCTTCCAAACACAGCCTCATTGTGCTGAATTCTAGCTCTTTAGTGAAACGTAACTAGTTGAAAATCTCTCCATGATTTTCTGGTCTTTCCCCATACTGATGTAATGCTAAAATCCACCCTTGTTCCCAGTTCATATGATCTATTAATGTTTGCATTTTGATTGCTATGTCCCTGGTGTTTGATATTCACCCCTTATCCACGTCTACTTTAGGAGTTGTGACTGGAGAAGCCCCAGCGAAGCGTGCACATCAGCTCCTGGCATTCTTCCTCTCCCATGCATGACATGGCCATTCTTTTGGTCCTGGGTCAACATATTCCTGTCACTGGGTGGACCAGCTGCTTTGTCACTGGATGCTTTGCTTCCTGAGCTATAAAGTCCTCTGACGAAGCAGGACGGTGCCAGTATTTCAAGTCTGTGACGGTGATCAAGCAGCTGAGCTCACTGCGGTGTGGTGTGATGACACGTGCTGTCAGGCAATCCCCATGCGTGTCCTGTCTGCTGCATCGGAATGTGAAGCAGGGAGTATGGGTTTTGCTGCCCATCATCGCTTTCCATCTGTTTGCTCCCGAGTTACAGGTGGTGGGTGCAGCTGCTGCCACTACATTCATCTTCCTTTGCACCTCCTGGGTGCGTGTTCGTCCTGAAGAAAAGCTGGTTTTGCTCCTATGAGCTTGAGCTGAAGATGAGCGCATTTAGTGCCGTAGAAAAAGCCCTTCCTTTCGAGAACTGCTTTACCTTTGCTAACATAGAAAGTTCTTGAAGTGCCTGTTTGTGAAGCCAGTCCGAGCGTTCCTGCCCAGCCCGGTGGCGGTGCGGCAGCAGCGCCTGAAGGGGGCAGTGTGGGGCAGCGGATGCTGCCTCACGCGGGATCGCGCCTCAGGTGCCAGCCGTGCCTGGGCAGAGCCGGTGGGATGTGCGGGGGCGTTGAAGGAATGGCTGCTGAAACGGCTCTGTGGTGAGGGGCCCGGCCTGAGTAGACAGTTATTCCCCTTCCTGTTACCGCAGGGGAAGATGGCTCTCGCCTGCAGCTGTGCTACCTGCTGCAGACCGACGTGCAGTGCCTGGAGCCTGCCGGACCTGCGTGGGGGCTGATCCCACTCCCTGCCCGGGGAGAGCACGGGCACAGAGAGCACATGTAGGAAACCCCAGCTGCTCCCCCCTCTCTTTAAAAAACTGACCCTATGTATCGGGTGGATTTTGAGACTCCAGAGTTGTGGACAGGTTGTTGTTAAGTGTTGAGCACTGATGTTGCATTCAGCTCTGTGGAATGTAAACAACAGAATGAAAACACAAATCTCCTACGCGAAGAGCTTGCACAATGGCAGCAGCGTATGAAGTACTTTTCTCACTAAGACGCTGGGAGACCTAAAGGAAGAAATCAGCTTAGTTAATGAATCCTGGGACTTTGGTGCCTGACTGTCTTACAGGTGATGAATGAACAGCTTTTTCCCTTGAAGCAGAAACTGGGATGGTCTTAAGCATACAAGAAGCCTGGAAAATCACGTGGAAGTACTTGTGACATCCACATTAATACCAGATGAACTAATCAGGATTAATGTTAGTGGGAGTAATGACAGTGGATATCACAATGATTAGACTATTATAATAATGAGTTTTCCAGGGAGGATGATGACAGGTGATTTATATACTGTACAGGTATTTCTACTGTGTATCCAGATGATAAGCAACTCTGGCACTTCACTGCAAGAAGCTGGGACTTTTTCTTATTCTTGAAGTTGCCCAGAATGTGGCTCTCTTCTTACTAGTTAGTTGGCCAAAAAGATCCTGGACAGGAAGGGAGGGAGGGCTGAAAAGATGAAAAGAATGCTGGTGTTTTATTCCCTAACTGCTTGGAGAGAGCTGTTGTTAACCTAGCCCTGTGATGTTTTCTGGCCTCGCTGGGAAAAATGACAACTTTTTCTGGAGAAGTGCTTGTGGACAGTAAAGTGATGAAGGTCTGACTGCTGTTTCATCACAAGCTCTACCTTTCTGCTACACTGGCATCAGCTGCTATTCAGAAGAAATATATCCAGTGGAGTATAAACCTCCAGTGGTTAAGACACTTTCACACACTTTCACGCACTGTACAGTGCTTGGCCACAGAAGGCCATGATCTAACTGTGCTAGGAGTCACTGTCATGTGTAATAGTGACAGTGCAGAAAAAATTAGGAACCTAAGGTAGTAAAAAAAGGTAGCTGCCATTTCTGATGCATGGTATTTCATCCTTCACCTTTTTTTCTGTGTCTTTGCTAAGCACTAACTAACTGTAGTTGTTGCTGTCTAGGATGCACAATCCCTTCTCCATAGACTTTCTACCATCTCTGTAGGCTAGCAAGAGATAAGGAGCTACTGTGTTCTTGTGCAAAGCCTATTCTGCCAAGGTGTTGTCAGATTGTTCAGAAGAAATTTCTTCTTCCCTGGAACTGATTATCAGAGGAAGGGAAGCTACCCAGTAGCTTGTGGAGGATGAAAAAATGATGCATCATTTGAAGCTTTCATGGTGGATATTAAAGCTCTTTCATTGATTTGTTGACAGAGTGACCAGGGCAGCAACAACTGAAATTCTTTTTTCTCCTCTTTCCTCTTGAGTTGAGGGATACCTGGATCCTTTCCAGAGTCCCTTAGAAGCTATATGGGTACCTGTGTCCCATCTGCAGCCTCATTAGTTAAATATACAACTTTCTACCTTCAATGCCCACCTTGGGTAAGGTTACACAATATCACCATTACGCTCAGTTTTAGAATCACTTTTAAAAATTAAGTCAACCAAATTAAGTTTGGTTGTAACAACAATAATGATTTTCAATGTAAGCCTGAAAAAATGAAAATAAGTTCAGAGCATTTTCAACGCTGAATTTTCACTATGAGTATTTCAGCTTCTTCCCTCTCAGTGAGGATTGTTCATTTGTTCCTGCTGCTGTGTGCTTTGCATGCTAAGACCTGGGCAGTTAATTAGTGGGAGCGTGCCACAGATGCTGAGCAAGTCTTGTTCATTCTGATTCGTGCAGCAGGTTAAGGTTGAATAGTGACTTCAAAAGCCAAGGCTGATACTGCTGCCTAAAAATTGTCGTATGTTTCAACTGTACTTGTTTTGGGGTAGCATCTTTCAGGTGATAAAGTCCTGTGTGTCCTTTTCAAATTGAGAAATGACTTTGGCACAAGTTTCCAGAGGAAAGCAGCCAAAACATTCCTGGGTTTTTTCTATTTTTTTTTTTTTTTTTGTGATTCCTAAGCAGGGACAGCACTGTCTGACACAGGAAGTGCTCTGTGCTCTCCAGCAGGTTAATAGGCTGCTTGTTCTTTGGAAATGCTGTAGTTCCTTTCCTATCACCATACTCCCCAACCCTCAAGCAACAATGTGGGCTTATTAGAGCCCTGTCCAGAAGAGATGCTGTGTTCAGATTGCAGCCTGTCAGAGGGGCAGTGTCCTGAGCCAGTGCTGCTTGCCCACCCACCCTGAGCATGAGGCCCTGGGATGGGTGTGACCCTGCCTGGTTATGCTGCTTATTTCAGTCAAAGCAATCTCCATGAAGTGTTGGTTTGGAAGTGTTAGTTTGGAAACGTATGTAACCCTAGGCACGTATGCTTCGGGTTAAAGTGTTACCAGTGTTATACCAGAGAACATTATTACATACCGTTTAGATACACACATATTTTTATGAAAAGTGCCCACCATCAGTACTTCTGTTTTATTTTAAACAACCCAAATCATGAAGTGCAGCTGGTAATCTACATTAAAGCAGGACTGTGCTGTACTATGTTGCCACTTGAATGCTTAAATACCCCAGAGGTTCTTTTGCAGATTTGCTCAGGTGACCGTGTCACCTTTATGTGCAGATCTGAGGGTCTCTTGGCCAGGTCCAGAATGGGAGGGAATGCAGGCCAGACTTGATTGCCACTTGAATGCTTAAATACCCCAGAAGTTCTTTTGCAGATTTGCTCAGGTGACCATGTCACCTTTATGTGCAGATCTGAGGGTCTCTTGGCCAGGTCCAGAATGGGAGGGAATGCAGGCCAGACTTGATTACTAATTACCTGCATTCTGAACTTACTCTATTTGATGCTTGAATTCATTTATTTTTAAAACTGTGATTAGACTTTGCAGTTATCTCACTGCAAGTATCAGGCTGGGAAGTAGCCTCATGCCCAAGGAGAGCTTCTGTGAGGTGGTTGTTCCCAGCGGAAGCAGGCCTGCTGAGACCACAGAATGGGCAGCACTCGGTCTTCACAGGCTTGGGGCTTGAGACTGCCCTTTCACAGAGAATGTGTTTTCTCTTAACCTCCTTCCTAGTGCTTTCTGATCTGTATTGCTGTACTGCAGAATGAAATGCCTGATTCAGTTCTAGATTAAGTTGGTCTGTGCTTCACAATGTAGATTTACCAAGGATCTCTGCAGGGGAAATCAAATGGAGTGCCCTGGCGGGTGATAAAGACATCTGGGAACTCTCTGTGTCACCCTGCTGAAGCATGTTACGTCTCTTGTCACCAGCTAAAGATCAAGATGCTGCATTCAGCTCATTTGTTTTGGATGTGAAATATGAATACATGAACACTGCCAAAGCCTTTTCATGGTGCTGAGCTAGCTCCACAGTGAGCAACCGCACAGACAAGAGTGGAGGTAATATGATTTACACCAGCTGTGAATCTAGTTCCCTGCACTCACTTTTTTTTTTTTTTTTTTTTTTTTCTGCACACCAGTAAGATGACTAGTTGAGCTTTTGCTGGGGAATATGTCAAACTTGCTAATTTTGCTCAGTCTTGGATCAAAAGAGCAGCAGTACTGCCTAGAAGCTGGAATTGGAGAGTTCAATAATTTTGTCACCAGAACCCCATTAACTAGGAAGGAGATAAAGTGATCTGTAAAGCAGGCTCATGTCATGTCTGTCTTCTGTGCTGTCAGTTTGTCAGGCATGGACGTTAGACAGTGTTCATACAGCAATAAGTTACACTTGTCTCTCCTGGTTTGTGCCCCTGGGATGAAGTGACAATACAGCACAGCTGGACTGTGACACTGACAATCCTTCTAGTTTGCTAGATTAAAGAAGAAGAAATGAAGGGCATGTACAGTGATCACCATAAAAGCAGTTGAGAAGGGATGATGGATGTTGGGAGCACCAGGGTGTCCACTGGGGTCCCCAGGAACTATGCAGAGCTCCACCTTTGGAGGCCAACAGAGGAATTTCTGCTTGCCAGGGAAGAGGTTTTCCTTGGTCAGGACCTGCAAAGAGTTCTGGTTCCACTTCTCTACATGGATTCACATTTTCTTCAAGATAGTTGTCTACTTCCAATGCCTTTGGGAGAAATTTTTGTATCCTGTTTGCATAGCAGGGCTCAGCTCCTGAATTAGTGTCAGCTGCCTAAGTCACCAGGGGCCCAGGGAGGAGAGGTTCTGCAGCCAGCAGGGTGGTCAGGACCACATGAGCAGGGCAACCACATGCACCGCCTAAGAGGCAGAGGTAGTAACGGCCGTGGCTCTGATCATAATGGCTGAGTAAGGCTAGGAGGCAAGTCACTGACCAGTCAGTGAACAGTGAATGTCTGCTATGTGTAATTGGCTTGTGGCCCCAAAGAGCCCCTTCTCTTCCCTAACTGCTGATGCTCTCGTCTGCCCTTGACTCCTGATCCTTGCATCTGCCCTCGCTGGCCTTCTGCTTTTGTTGTCTTTTTTCAGCTAATCACTCTGTCTTCTGTCTCTTGATCCTGCCATGTAAAACACTGGCTGTATGTAATAAGATCAATGAAATTTCTACTCAGACATGACATGTCAGGCCAACCCATGGAGTCTGAGCAAGACAAAGGCAGCCTATAATTAAGACCTCTTAGGGAAGAGCAGGAAGGTTGTCTCACTGCACAGAGGCACAAGGGCATGCCTTGTCCAGACAGGCTGGCTCCCTGGCACTTGGCTTGGTTTGCAAGAGCCAGAGCTTTGTTGGTTGCACATCCTTCTTTATAAGGAGATGCAGAGTAATAGCTTTAGCTTGGTGTCAGCTGGCTGTTTTAAGTCAGACTACCCTGCAGGCTGCTTCCAGGTGTCCTCGGGAAGAGGCTGAGCTTGGGAGCTTAAACCATCCACTTTTTAGAATCAAACTAATCTTGTCCTATATGTTCCAAGCAGACTTTTCCCAGTGCATTCAAACCCATGACTTTAGGCTGAAGTACTTGGTCTGTTTTCTGTCTGTTGTTATTTTATATTAAGTGTTTCTGTAGATACAGCATTATGCTAAGATAATTAAAGCAGAAATGAGTCTTTGCACACCAAAATTGTTCCGACACAGAAGCTTTGAGAATTTATTAATTGTTAGCATTCATGTGCAATCAAAACATAACTTTTTTACTACTAGTTAGATGTTCAGTGTTGTTACATTTGACTTTCCAGAAATTGTTGCCAGTAGCATAGTTGAACAGTTAACTGAATATATTAATGCTGTTTGCTTCGGTGTAGAGACCCACAAAGTGCGTTTTAATAATTTGAAAGTGTTAATACAGGCCTGCACATTTGCACATTTTCAGCTTTGTAACATTACCTAGGCTGCTGGAATGTGGAGACCAGGGCTCAACCTCCCAGTGCTCTTAGAAGAAGCCAAGGAATCACAACTGTTTTGTGGGGGTTGGTGGGGCAAGTTGTGCTTTAACGTGGCAAATAAAGTACCCGATGATTTAAGCTGTGCAGGTTCCAACCTCTTTGTTATCCATGTTGGACAACTGTTGATTGGTTGCGAAGGTGAACCCACCCAATGGCCTAACTCGTGGCTGGTGCAGGTTCTGCGTGCTCCCCGACTGCAGAGGTGGTTGAAGTTGTGCCTGGCCGTGGCAGTGATGTGAAGCCAGTTTTGCATCAGCAGTAATTAGGCAGCAAGTTGCATGGCTGCCTCACATGTGTTCCCCCATGCCTTTCCCCGTACCCAGTAGTGCCCTGTGCGCTGTCGTGTTTTCCTGCAGCCTGTTAAATGTGTTTGCTTTACCTTTCATTTCCTCTGCAAGAACTGATGAGCTCTAGATATGTTTTAATGATAAACATATTTCAGGCTACTGCAGAAAATAAGACCACAGGAACTGTGAGCATTGTTAGTTTTCCTTATCTTGATGCACCCCATCTTGTAATTCAGATGAAACTTGAAGAAGGTTTTAGTATTCTTTATGGAGCTGGGTCCACCTGCACGATCAGCGCTCTGTGGAACCTCAGACATGGCACATCTGCTCAGTGTCTCTGTGTGGGATGTGAGGGCCAGTTAATTAGTGGACTAGTTAGTTAGCTGTTTAGCCCTGACTGGTTGTTACTGTCCCAGGTAAGAACTACTCCCAGACTTGTGAACAGACCAGCACTTCTATTGTGAGATTGTGTAGTAGAGACAGAGGATAATGGGGCTTAGGCTGAAGAGGTGACTTTCAGGCTCAGCCTGCTAAAACTGGCCAACTTTTACAAAAGATGCTTTTACAGCAGCAGGGGCTCTCCCTGAGACTCCAGGCTGAGGAATTTGAATGTCTGCCTGGCAGGGCTGGAGGTCCCTCCCCAGAAGATGTTTTAGCACAGCCAGGGACTCTAGGCTATGCACAGGAGTCTTGCTGGGGAGGCTGTTGGTTTTTTCCCCTGCAGGTATATCACAGTAACTGCTTCCCAAAGTGTAGTTTTATTTTCATCTCCATGAAAAAAATCCACTCCTGTCACAACTTGCATGGAGGAGCGAGCCATCCCCAGGGCATCTGTGGGAGACTGGCCACACAGCCACAACTGCACAGCAGGTGTCCAGGCTGCCAGTGTACCCTGCCTGTGCCCATCGGGGTAGCAGCGCATGTCTCTCTGCTGGCCATAGTTCTGCACAGTCTAATCAAGGTACTGGAGAAGGTATTCATTGAAGTGTCCCCATCTCAGTGACCTCTACAATGTGAATCTGTCAGACTGCTCCCTGCCTAGGGACGTTCATGCTTGGAAATGCATCTTTCTGCACTGCGTGGTACTGGCCTGACAGACTGTCCTGAAATCCTCTGCTACTGGTGCATCACAGTCTTTTGGGACTCCAACTTTCTCCCTCTGCCTCCTGCACCGGAAAGATTCTCCAGGGTCTGCTTCCTCTGTCATAATCCAGTGACTGCTGCTTTCTCTCCACTGGTCCCCAGCTCATCACTGTCTGCTGCCATTCACCATTTTGGCTTTTGTTGTTGCAACGCTCCAGGCTTGGGGAGGAGCAGCTGGAAAGCTGCCCAGTGGAAAAGGACCTGGGGGTGTTGGTGGACAGCCGGCTGAACATGAGCCAGCAGTGTGCCCAGGGGGCCAAGAAGACCAATGGCATCCTGGCTTGTATCAGGAATAGTGTGGCCAGCAGGAGTAGGGCAGTGATCATCCTCCTATACTCGGCACTGATGAGGCCGCACCTCAAGTATTGTCTTCAGTTTTGAGCCCCTCAGTACAAGAAGGGCATTGAACTGCTGGAGCGTGTGCAGAGAAGGGCAACGAAGCTGGTGAAGGGTCTGGAGAACAAGGAGCGGCTGAGGGAGCTGGGGTTGTTTAGCCTTGAGAAAAGGCGTCTGAGGGGAGACCTTATCACTCTCTACAGCTACCTGAAAGGAGGTTGTAGAGAGGTGGTTGCTGGTCTCTTCTCCAAAGTAACTGTAATAGCACGAGAGGAAATGGCCTCAAGTTGTGACAGGGGAGGTTTAGATTAGACATTAAGAAAAATTTCTTTACTGACAGAGGGGTAAAGCATTGGAACAGGCTGCCCAGGGAAGTGGTGGAGGCACCATCCCTGGAGGTGTTCAAAAAATGTGTAGACACAGCACTTCGGGAGATAGTCTAGTAGGCATGGTGATATTGGGTTGACGGTTGGACTTGATGATCTTAGAGGTCTTTTCCAACCTTAATGAGTCTATGATTCTATGGAAGATGGTCCCCAAAAAGCTGAAGAAGCAGCCAAAGAGTAAGAAGAATTTCCAGGAGAACAGAAGTGAACTTTTTGATGAAATTCATGAGAAACCTTGCCAGGTCAAGACATCTTTTAAACTTTACAAACATGAGATTTGTTACTCCAAGACTAAACCCGCACTCAAAATTTATGCACAAATAGCAAACTTCTCTGGGGATTTTCACTTTCTCCCCATGCCCATGTTCCTGTGCAGCTGTGCAGGATGGGCAGTTCTGGTTAAATGTCAGTGTGAGAAAGCAACCAGACGGAGAGAGATGCTGTTTGACTCCTACTGCTTTGCAACCCTCATGAAAAACACTTATGACAACCCCTCCATTAACAATCTATCCTGCCCCAGGTTTTATGACAGGGCAGTGGGGACCTCTGGAGTACTTCTAGCTGTTCTGCTTATCCAGCTCTGGAAACCATGGTCTGAATGAACACCAGGCTCCTAAATGCCAATGACACACTGCACAGATAAAATTACTCTGAGCCCTAGGTGCAGGAGTTGCCTGAAACATGCCATATGGCTGAGTTCAGGGTCAAGCATCAAGAGCACGTTGCCAGAATGTGGCATCTGGAGACCCCAGAGCTCAATTTCCTAGAGCTATTCTCCTTGCAAACTTGAGCAGAGCATGCTTTGCATCACGTTCCTCTCTGAGCCCTTGCATAGGCAGTGCTTCACTGAAGGTTATAGGATGTCATCTTACACTTTTTCAGAGGGTTGCCAACAGGAAATTGCCAGCCTTGGTGTGGACTGGTTGCCTCCCTCTTCTGTTAGCTGTACACTTACAAAGAGATGTTCATGTTTTAAATATGGTTCAATGACATCAATAGTAATAATTATTGCATGCATCAAAGCTTTGGAGATTAGCCACGGATCATGCATCTAAATGGCAAATGGTTATAATAGCTCCATATGTGAAACATCAAAGTCTAAGGAAACGTTGCTCTGTTATAAAAAATACATCAGAATGATCATTCCACTCCAAGCAAAGTGCAGAACTATAGACGTGCATGGAACAAATGCAACGCATTTCATACTCATTTGGGTGTTTCAAGTATGGGAAAAATTGATTCCACAGCTCCAATTACCAATCTACGTCAAGTGAGTACTGTATTGAAATTATAAGATTTCACACAGTATTAGGCTTAAGTTGACTCCTCCTTGTGAAAATGCATTTATAATTAGGGCCTAGAAAAGCAAGAAGCAGTATTTGGGGTTTTAATTTTTTGTATACTCCCTGGCAGAGAGAGGAGAGGCTGAGTTGATTGCATAAAATTCTTAAAACCCATGATGTTTTAAGTATCCTTTTGCTGAATTAAAGGAACTGCACTGTTGTTTTCTTTGTTAGGAGAAAAGTATTCCAAACTGAGAAAAGCGCAGGCTCTCTGTACTGAGCCTGGGGACAGCTGCTGGAATAAGAAAATGCAAAACAGTCATTAGAACAAGAGAACCTCTGAACTCAGCAACTGAAATTCCCAATTACAGACATGCTGCTATTTCTCCTCCTTCATCACAGCTGTTTAGCTTGATCACTCCCCCAGCCCCAGTGGGACAAACTGTGAAGGATGCGGTGCCATGCATGCTCTGACAGCCAATCAAAGGCCCAGCCAAGTCTGCCTCAGCTATGAGTCTGAAGGAAATCAGAGACCCTCATTAAAGTTTCAGAAAAACCTAACTGGTATGAGGACAGCATTCAAAAATGTATTTGGGGAAAACAAATACTGTTTTAACTCTATTAATATTGATGCGTTGCCAGCAGAGATCCTCATAGCATTAAGTGAATTGAAAATTAAAGGCACAAAGACACTACTTTAAGAAAACATCTTGATAAATAATTAACATGGCATAGGCCTACTGGAATCTGAAGAGTGTACGTTTTAGCTTGTCTTGTCAAACCTATGCTTTCTAATACTACAGTTTCTTCCAGAATGAGACCATGGTCATTTTCATTTTATATCGACAAAAACTCTGGTTGTTTATGCTGCTCAGCTGGAATATTTTACTGGCTTCTCTATCAGTTGCTCGTGCTGAGCCCCTAGGTTCCCAAGCAGCACATACCCAAAGATCATGGCTTTCTTAGATCAAGAGGGAAAAAAGACTGATGATTATTTAGAAAACAGAAGAGAGTCTGATGTCTGTTCCAGAGAAACGACCGTTTGTCAGGGTCAAACTGGATCAGAAGAAGAAACCCTGGCAATTCCTGTTTAGCAATATGATATATAAATAGCTGGGAGAGGTGTCTTGGGATGTTTAACACCCAGGAACAGCTACTGCTTTCATTTGTGTGTTTCTAAGAGAGATGCATTTTCAATGGTGAGGCCAGTCTTGGGGACCACACTGAATAATTCAGTGTCTGGCACTTCCCCTGTGTGACTGATGGGGATCTTAATGACAAGAAATAGTGCAGCCCAGCATTCCACAGAGTACAAGCCCATCAGTATGACTAGAGAAAGGCTGGACATAGAATGTGCTAAAGGAAGTAAATACGGAATTTCTGCATTTCCCTTCAGAGGACCTCACTACCACTGCTGTGAGCAGAGCTGGCGAGGAGCAGCATTCGGAGACATGGCTGAAGAGTCTGGCTGATGCACAGTTTCTGACACGGAGAGACACCGTAGTTTCAAAACAGAATAATGAACACTGTGTTAACTAATAGAGCTTCTGCCATCTCTGAAAACCTGTGTGTTGCTGAAGGGCGTAAGAGCTCTTTAAAGTTCCAATTTATTCCAGTCCACTCCTATCTTATAGGTTGCTATAATGAAGCAGCTAGTAAGTCAGGCATAATTGCTGGCAGGCATTCAGATTTAAGAAACTGCACAAGAGCATCCACAGAACTATATCATTTCATTCCTTTAAATAAAGCAAAAGTGAATGCTGCTTCTTGATTATAAATGTCTCAGTGCTTTACAAGCAAAAGGTTTGTTGAGACTGATGGAATTCATAAACACCCTTTATTTTCTACAGCAAAGTTAATAATTAAGCAGAAGAGAGAATATCCATGAATTCTGTTATAAAAATAATTCTTGCCCTAGTTCTGAGCAAAAAGCCCATGTAAATTAGTGATTGAGAACATAAGGGTGATCCACTAGATCAGGGAAGTTCATTTTTTCCATTCTGGATAGAGTAAATACAGTGGTCAGACATTGGTGAGTGCAAAATTATGCAGACTGCAGCTGAATGTGTTCTGTGTCAGGTAGATTCCCCTTTCACCATCCCCTGGTACGTGGACTGCAGTCATTGCATCTGCCCCATGCTGAGCAAGAGCTCACTATTCCCGCTTGGTGCTGTGACCAGCAGCAGCAAAGTCAGGCTCTTGTCAAAACTGGAATGTAAAGCACGTGGGCTGGGGAAGTCGGGCCTGACATGCCAGAGAAAGGGTTGTGGAAAATCACAGTCCAAAGAAGTGGATTCCCTTGAAGAAGAATCCTTTGGTTTCCGTGACTTATTTCCTCTTGACTGCGTTGTTCCTTTCTCCAGTACCGTTCCCCTGGCCCCTGCTGGGGCTCAGCTGGGAAAACAGGCAGTGCAATGGTTAGAGCGTGGCAACAGGGAGGCCAGAAGGAAGAGCCACGCACGGCCAGCTGCAGTGGTCAGGACGCGGTGTGAGGGGCACGTGGGAGGACTGCTACATGGGCAGCCTTGGGAGCTCTTCTGCCTGAGCACTGTGAGGGCCAGAGCTGCTGCCCTGCAGGGAGAGCCTGGCTGCAGGACTGTACCTTCCCATAGCCGTTTCTCAGCATCCCACTGCTGCAGCTGTTCCTCAGTTCTTCGGTTTGCCCTTGGCTATGGCTCCCTGTACTCCTGCTTCCACACCTCCCCTGCTCTGCACCCTCTGCCCTGCATTCCTCCACCTCTCCCCATTCCTGCCTGGCCCGCCTGCCCCACCTGCCAGCATTGCTTCTGCTTCGTCCCTCCCTCTTGCTGCTTTGCTTTCCTGGTGTAGGGGCCTTATATCCATCCTGCTGCTGGCTGGCAGGATGAGCTTCTATGCCGGTCAGACAGACCTATTGTTATTTAAAGATGCTGACTCTGGAAGCCTCATCCCCATCAGGCAAAGCTGAGAGTCTGATTTAACAAAGCAAGGAAACAAGCCAGTCACAGTTACCTCAATCTGAAGCATATTCTAGGAGTGATTAGCTGCCTAAACTTACACTGTAATTATCTGTGCTGAGTGGCTTCTGCACATCATTGCCCATTTTTCTGAGTGTTTTTATTTAAGTTGATAATGGAAAATGAATAAAGCCTTAGTTCCACTCTGATTTTGACACTTGTGCCAGAAAATATCTGAAGATGAACATTCTTGTGTTCACAGTATTTAGATTAATATTTAATTTGCTGGTATCCAGCAAGCTGATTAGTTTTCCTCTGATATGGCTCAACTTTGTAATTACAGGAACTGGCTCCTCCTGGTTTGTCTCTGGGGTAAGAGGCTCAGAGACCGTCCTGACATCACTGTGACCATGATTTCACCAGGCTGACGCACTGTGAGGTTATCATCATTTGAAATCTGCTCCTGGAAAGAGGTACAGGATAGGACCTGCTCTGTATCTTCTGAGAACATAGATGATTTATCCTTGATTGCATTTAAACTGATGGGAACGAGAGTGGAAACAAGATGCAGCCATGTCAGGTCTCAAAGAACACATGCTATTTGCCTGCTGCTGCAATCCAGGCCTTCCTTGGTGACACAGCCCATCTGGTGCTGCAGGTGTAGGGGAGATCCTGCAGCACTACAGTTTGTCTTACGCTGGGGATGGGCAGAGCTAACCGAGTCAAGGAGATCCCCCCTTCACAGTGATCCTCTGCTGAGCCTGGGGAATGCTGCAGGCGGGTGCTGCCAGTGACAAGCCATCGAACGACCTCCAGCACCACTATGCAATCTGAGAGATTCTCAGTGTGGCATGGGGGGCTAGCTCGGGGCCTTTCTTTTGCCACAGCCATTACCAGATGCCAGATGCTTGTGAAAAGCCTATAGGGTGTGGATTACATGATTATTTGCCTTCGGTCCTCCGATCTGAGATCCTGCTCACAGTCCTTCTGGAGTAGTGGTTGTGTCTGACCATCACACTGAACTACCAGGTGGATCTGTGCTCCAGGAGTGTCTCTGAAGCCTGTTGAAACTCATGAACACATCTGGGCTCCACAGCCTTCTGGGCAAAGAGTCATATTCAATTCTGGGGTCATACTGCCCTTTCTCCTTCAGCCTGATATCAAATAATTTCACTGGCATCTTGTGATTCCTGCGTTGTGAAAACAGGGGCACATTCGGTGTGCTTTGGTGATCCCTCCTGCAAGGGACAGTCCTGCCTTCCTGACTGCATTTGTAGACAAGTCATCTGCCTGAGTTTTGCTGGACCCTCCCCAGGTGGGTGGAGGGCTCTGCCTGTTCTCGGGGAGGCAGAGGCAACAGGCAAACTCGCATCGTTTGTTCCCAGGACCACGCTCACAATGCTTTCTTCACAAATGGGATTTCTACCTGTGACTCAGTCGTCCAAGTGATTAAGCCTTCCCTATTTGCTCAGGGAGCAACTAAGGCTCAGAATCAAATTCAGCCTTTAGAATTATAGAATCATAGAATCATAGAA
>KL274920.1:0-23502 GCA_000699545.1 Podiceps cristatus
AAAAAAAAGTTTTTTAAAAAAAAAGTTTTTTTTTTAAAAAAAAAAAGGCATTTCTTGAATTTATTCCAATAATCAACCAATAAATCAGCCATAACCTTGCCAGAAATCTGCTTTTTCCCCATAGACTTTGTTCCTGTTACATCAGTGGCCTTACAGGCAGTCTTTAAATTCTCCTTAATAAGAGAAAATGGTAAAATCCCCCATGACTCAGTTAAAATCTGCAATGACCTCCGATGTGTCGTTCCTCCAATACAGCCCTGCCTGGCACCTGCCGCAGGTACGAGTGCTCTCACGCAGGGAAGTCGGGACTTCGGACTCACTTCTGCAGTAGGACACAAACAACGTAACCGCACAAAAATGAAGCAACCAGGGGTCTGGTCTAGGTTGACTGTACATTCAGTAAAGCTCAGTACAATTCTTAGCACATCCGCGATTTACCAACTGGGGGGTCCCAGAGTTTTTTGGGAGCTAGCTCCATGGAAGCACACAAGCCGACGCTTGTTATCCCTGCCAAAACTCGGACGTTAGCCAGATCCCTTTCTGGTATCAGTATCATCAGTTATCTAAGCAAACCAACCTGTGACTAATAATATCAGTATTATCAGGTATCTAAGCAAACCAATCATGTGCATCAGGACTAGAAAATTTGGAGAGTTAAAAACAATCCTTAGTCTGCTGAAGAGACCAAGACACCTTTCTGGTTTGGATTTGCTATGTGCTCCAGCAATGCTGCTGCAATTGCAACAGCAGTAATTAATTACAAAGCAAGCCAAGTTGGCTGGATAAACTTTGCACATAGTACAAACAAATCTTGAATCCTTCCTGATGAAGGGGAGGAATACATGATTAATGGGTTGTGTGGATCAATAGGGCACTATAATAGCTACAGTATAGATGGAAAGGAATTTTTTGTGCTGTTTATTTCATTTTGTCCAAATAGATATGGCAGCTCTTTTAAAAAGACCTGACTAGGAATTACTGCCCAGTGCCATTGTCATCTCCATGTACTACTCTTTCACTTTCAAAGTGAAGGTGAATATTATTTCACCGTCAGGTGAATATTGCTCAGAATTTGCTACTGAAGATCAGAAAAAAAAAAAAAAAATCCCATCTTCTTACCAAGCTTTATGAATTCAGGTTCTTCCCAACGTTATATTTGAGTCTTGGCACTGGGAACCAGGCAGTAATGAGAGAATTCAGAGCCGGCAGATTAGTTGCAAATAGGACTGGCTTGAAGAGGAAGGTGATGGAAATCAAGTCACACTTTTAAAGGAAATAGGATGTTTTCTTGTCCAAGAAGTAAAGGATTAAGCACTTCCAGTACAAACCGGAGTATGCCTAAATTCATCAAAAGCATGCTTGTAAATTGAGACACCAAATCATTCACAAGTGTCTGAATGGTTTAAAGTTGTTTCTTCAGATTTATATGATCAAAAACTTGAAAAAAGACTTGGGAAAGATGAATTGTTTTCCTTTTCAAATGCCCGATGGCTATATGAAATCATTACAAATTTTCGACTTAAATCATAATGAAGCAGGGCATAGCTGAACCAGCAGAGAGGTGCTGATGAGGATTTAAAAGTTCTCTTTTTCTGGTGATCTAAACTCAATATTGTGAAGCACTACTCTGCTGGCTTGGGCAGAGAGAGAGATCTTAAAACTGCAGCCTTCAGTCTCCTGGTCACCTGTGCATCAGAATGGTTTGGAGTGGTGCTGCTTCTGATGGCCGGCTCTTGAGCCAGGTTTAAAGGAGTGGGATGAAACGTCTTCTGCATCGTAAATTTGAATATACACCATTTCTGAGTACTGAGCACCCATTGAAGAGTGTGTCTGACTGTTCTTTGCTCCAAGCACGTGATTTAGGTTTCTCTGGAAATAAGGGAAAGACTCTTTTGATACAGTTTATTAATACTGCTAAACTCATATGAGTATCATGTACCTGTATATACATACAGCACAAGTATTAATGAAGCATCTTGGTTTAGAAAATGAAATATGCTTTGAGTGGATTTGCTTCTTCTAATGGCTCATCATCTGGACTACTAAATTAAAAAATACACAATAAAAGAGCCAAGCAACATCTTTTCATCCCTGCAGCATGTATGTATGAAAAGAAATAAAAACGTGGATATAAAACTAGTTTTGTTTTCTGTCACCAAGCCACTGTTGAATCAACTGAATGCAGAGCACTGCTTCTGTAAACAGATTTCAAGACAAGCGTGGAAAGTGGGAGGTCTTACGACACAAATTTAACCTGTTCAAACTACTTCATTAAAAGCTGCCATTTTGAAATGTCTTGCATCGGTGATTTTATTCGACATTTGCTAGAATGCAATATTAGTGAATTTTATTTCCCTTATATTAGTCTGTCTTATTTTTGTTTGACCGTGTTAGAAGTCAAAACTAAGAGACCACGCACATTGAAGACACTTGAATATGGACAGAGAGGAACAAAAAATTCAGGAAGCCTGTTTTCCCTTTTTTTTTCAGAAAATATCATTCCCCAGAAACCCACTTAAAGTGTTTTCTAAATTGTTACTAACATTTGAAAATAATTTGAAAAACTAAATAATATAGATTTGTAAGACTGGCCAGAATACAGCGCGGCAAGCCGTCCCGCGTGGTAACGTTCTCAGCTTTCCGTTGAGCTCCTTGCATTTGGCAGGTGGGGTGAGTGCAGGGGCTGCCGGGGCAGCTGCCCACTGAATGGAGACCAGCACGGAGCCTTTGGCCATCGCCCCCGCGGAACGGGGAAATGGGCAAAGCCCAGCTGCTACAGGGATATTTACCAGGGTATTTACTGTAACACTACTATTTCAGGAAGGGTGTTTAGATGTGACACGCACCACACATTGGGAGTAGACATTTGAATCGTAGGGGTAGGAAAACATTTTTTTTTTAACCCAGCTCTGTGTAACCATAGAGGTGCATGTAATAGGTGACTGATCAGTTGGTGCGTTAATTGAGTGGAGGTGATCCACTACGGCTGTCTTAGGACGTTCTGAACTGTAGGGACAGTGAGACCAGGGGCTGATTCTGCTGTTATTTGGGGAAGGGTGAGCCTACGCTGTCTGGCAAATAGTAGCTGCATGTGTAACTGAGGGTGGTGTTGTCCTGTTAATTTTTCAATCATTTTGTCCATTGGATTAATGTATACTCATTAATAAAAGTTTTTCTCCCAAATTGTTGAAAGTAGAAGAAAGTTATCAGAGCCAAAAAAATAAACCAAACCCTGGAAAGTTTTCTTCATTCATTTGTGAATACAGAAACTCTGTTTATTTTGCTAAGAGTTCTGCTAAGAATTTTCAGTACCTGGAACTATTTGTCTTTTGAAAGAAATAAATATATATTAGCAGCACCATCTCACCTCCTTTTTGTCTGTGACTTTTTTAGCTACTGTCCACTCACTGAAATCCTCTTTAAAACTCCTTCATATCTTAAGTTAGACTCTTTAGCCTGGATGCTTTCCACTGATTCATGGAGGGCGGGGAGGAAATACTATTCTGTTTCTTCTGGGCCCTTTCTTCACGGAGCTTAGCATGTCCTGGAAGCTGAGTAATCTCATTAGGGTTCATTCGGTGGGAGCTAAGTGGCTTGCCAGTTTGCAGGCACAGCCCCCGAAGTGGTGCGTGAATGAACTGCTGACAGAGTTGGAGTAGAGCATTAAGAATCAGAATAAAAGGTTAAATCTCATTTCCTTCCTGCACAAGTTGTAACACTTGAGTGTGTTTGTTAGGCTAAATCATGTCAAATTTGTTACATGGATTTGTTTCATTCAAGATGAGTATTAGGAAGCCGTTAGGCTTTTTTATGTAAGCTGGTGGTTTAAACTATATATAGTACTACTCAGGGGCTGGATATGATAAAACCTGAAGCTGGTGGCTCAAAGATGGTACGGTGCATGGAGCTGATACTTTTATGGAACTGTCTATGATGGGAACGAGATCTTGCTCCTGAGGGGCGACTGCCAGCTCAGAGTCCATTTGCCTGTATTTGAAGCCAGGTCTCTATTTTTCCCTTATGTGTGTCATTTATCTGTGCTGATTTTTATCTGACATTTTATTGACCACTTGCTCAGTCTCATAAGGTCTTTCTGACCTCATTTCTAACACTTTCCCTCATCCTCACTACTCTGAATACTTTCATATACCAGCAAACGATCACATCTCAATGCTCCCCTCCCTTTCCAGGTTGTTGCTGGACAAAAAAAAAAGAATCCCAGTATGAATTACTACAGAACTCCACTGATGACTTCCCTTCACACCTTCCCTTCCTATCTTTTCACCAATTATTCTTCCATGCAAAGACATTCTTTCTTATCGCTCTTATTTTGAAATTACAGTCCAAGTATAATAAATTATGGAAAGGCAAAAAGACCAAAATCTATGAAACTGGTCATGCCCACAAACATCTTACTTGCTGATACTGTCAGTGCTGATTTCTGAAATGCTGCATTTCTCAAAGAAATCAAGAAACATCAAATATTTGATTTTTCAAAAGAAGTGGCAGGTATATCAAAAGGTGTATCAAAGGTATACCAAAACAAGTTGATATATATAGATATATACCTTGTATATAACAAGGTGCATCAAAACCTAGTTAATCAGTTTATATGAGTTTCAATTCATCAAAGTCTTTCACCTTGTAGAAGTTTTCATTACTCATTTCATCCACAGGAACTTGGGCTTACTAGCTCGCAAAGTTCTTCATAATGAAAGATCAGTAAATAATTTACTTAAAGTAAATAAAAAGTCGTTAACGTTATCTACCAGGATGCCATGTGTAACAGGCATGTCTGCTAAAGCACCATGTTGTTCTTGGTGGCTATGGAACCTGACCCTTTGCGGTGTTGCTCTGTTTTGATCGCTCTTTCAGACATAGCAGATTAAATATATGAGGAAGGATGCCATTTTTATTTGACCCAACACAAGTTGCAAAATTAATGCGTAAACAGATCTATTATATAGCAACTGGGAGTTGGTAAAAGAACAAATACTTCAACAGTTTTCTATCTTTTAAATGCTCTGTGAGTAAATAAGTTTTAAGTCAAACTGAAAATAAGTTTTGCTGCAGAAATTCTCAGAAATATGATGGTTCAAAACCAAGAGTCACTGTAATATTTTGTTGGACTTAACCATGTCTTTGGTTCACTTTTCAAACCATTTAACAAGTACATGTGTTAAATTTAAAGCTTTTAGGGACCTATAGCATGGAAAGACATGCGAGATCTTATCTTAAATTCCTTTTTTCTGTTATGTCCTTCCTTCTTGTAGAAGGGTTACACTTACCATAAATTCCTGAAATATTCACTGGTATTGTGGTTAGGGTCAGCTCTCCTACCCCAGAAGTGGAAAATTTAAGTTCTAGAACAGACAGTCCCTGGTTAGCGTTAGCAGTTAATCTGAATGCACTATAATAACTTCAACCTTAAATACCATTTAACCATGCACAAACTACTTCCCGGGATCTAAGGTCTGAGGAAATAAAGGTGATAAAACAAATCTTCCTCCTTTGCTTTTCTAGTCTAAATGCAAATCCAGCCAAAAATCTAAGGAGTTCATGCAAAAAACAAGTTTTGACATTTAGTTTTGTCTGGATTTTTTTAAATTACTTTTAAAGCTAATGACCAAATGAGTCCAAGAATGGCTAATAGCTTCAGAATGATCAACCATTCACTAGAAAGGTTGTCCAGATATGTTCTTTACTCAATAGCTATACTTTTGTTTACTTTTTCTCTTATAACATTACAAGAAATCTTGGATTATGCTTTATAATAAGGAAAAAACAAGTTTAGTTTGATCTGGAATGTTACGATTTTTCCCCATTTGCTCTTCTGACCATTTGTTTTGCAGCTTGCAGAACCATGACTGTAACTCAGAATAGCACAGAACAACTAACAAGAATGGGTTTGAGACTAACAAATAACCTGCTAGAAAACAGTAGGATAAATAAAGCATTATTTTAACAATTTGAAGTGTGGAGGTCAAGGAAAAGCTGATGATGAGGCCTAAGGAAGAAATCTGGACATCAGACACCAGAATAGTTGCTGCTGATAAGAAGAGTAGAGGCTTGGAATAGGACTGGAGGAATATGAGCTGCTTCAGGGGTAGTAGGAGTGAGAGACAGAGGCAACAGAGCCTAAGTTTCTAGCCAGAGGCTACCAGAGAAGAAGGAGCAGAGAATAACAGGGCTTCTAGTCACACAGAAGCAAGGTAAAATGGTCACCATTGCAACAGTAATTAACATTTTTTGGCACTAGTGACCTTAACGTTCCAAGACTTCAAATAGTACGATTAAGATTTTTTGTGAAAACAGAGCAGTCAGGGTATTAATAAAACATATCTCTTCAGTTTCATTGGCTTATAGGTATGTAAGTGCATTTCTATTGTTTATTTAACAAGAAAAATGCAAGGCTGAGTTCCTTGTTTCTGATGGTGATGACCTGTAGCTGATATAACAATCGTTGCTGCTAATGTTAGGATTCAACAGTGATTTTCTATTTACAGATACTTTGCACAGACATCTCCATCACAGGCAAAAACTCCTGTTGGCATAAATGGGTAATTCTCAAGATAATGTAATTTAGCAAAGCTGAAGTTTGACATATTCATACAAAAAACCCCCTTTGACGTGTTCTTAAAAGAAATGTAGATACATTTATAATATTATTCTTTGAAGTTAAGAACAGGAGAACAATTACCAGTACAAATATTTCCCCGTGCAATCTAATTACAGTTCAAATGTAAGGATTTAACATATAAGTCACTTCAGTTGCCAGTGTTTATCAAGGAAAACAAAAGTACTGCATACATTCCATAGAAATCATTTGTGCAAGACAATGTTGATTTATGTATATACTAATAAAATTGCAAAGATGTCTGTCAGGAAGATAAAGGAGGTACAGTACAGAGAAGTAAGTCACAGTCAGATAATCTGACACCAAAAAGCAGTAGTCGTGTGGTTTGGCAAGGTGTAAGAGAGAACATTCTTTCACCTGTCAGGGACAACATGTTCAGGTTTTTGTGACATAAACAAGTCATTTAATTTTCATCTTGTACAAAGGTAAGCACATCTATACAGAATGGAAAGCCCTGAAGCTATGAATGCATAATGAACTGAAGCTCAAAAGATTTGTTCATGTCACTACAGTTGCAAATAAAATTATACCCTGCCTTGTTAGTACAATTTTTGTGGAACACGTCTAAAGTGGAACACACCACTTTCTCTGTCTGTTTTCCTCCTTTCTCCTGTAACGTATCTTCAGAGACAAACCGAAAGTTGAGGGCAACTTGGGCAGACACGAAGTGAGACCTCTGGTCCTCTCCAGCGCCCCTGCAGAGGTAACACTAGAAGTCAGGACAGGTTTCAGCTCCTGCGGCCGCAGCAGCCTTCCACCTCACCCCCTTCATCCCCCAAACTGAATGTAAACACTCCTGCTGCATCCAGTGATACAGGATCAGGCTTTGTGCCCCATGCCCAGGTAATACCCACCAGTGGGGTCAGCTTTGAGATCCTTAGTTTGTTATGCCAATTGTTCCAAAGAATTTTCACTCCATTCACAAGGAAATTGTAAGTATCCAGTTGCATGGGAGGGCTGGTGGCATGGGGTGGTGCATGTTCCCTTCCTCACCCTGGCTTTCCGCTCCGTTGCTGATACCCCTTTTACCACAATGGCCAAGTTGCAGTTACAGAGACCACACATCTCTGCATGGTAGTTCTACCTTAAATCCAGATTCTCTCCTTGGTCCTTGACTCTTCTGTAAGAGTCACACGTCAAGGCCAAGGTAAACTCTAAATGAGACCTTAAGAATCTGTGTGTCTAAACCGAGTGAATGCACCTGCTGCTAATGTCCACAAGCACCCACTTTACTGTGTTTAGTTTTACTGTTAGCACAATCAATGATATGCCCAAGAATCCTCCTGAGCTTGGTTAAATTTTCCTCCTTTTTCTGGAGGGGAATTCCAGTTTTCAAATTCCTTCCAACTGAGGCTCCAGCCCGCTACTTAGAAAACTAAGAGGACCTGTCTGCCAGATCAAACAGCTTTTACAACTCTGCCTGTTTATACAGGGTACCCCTGCCTGATGTTGGGGTGACCTAGCAGACGAGCTGTGCATTCCCTGTGACTCACTATCGCCTAAGAGTATACTTTTCAAGTATTTCAGCCAAGGCTATTTTATCTCTTAAAAGTTTGTTATATACATAAGGCAGCATTATAAAAAAACTGTAAAGCCTAAAAAGACGGAGATTCATACTTCCAGGGCTCAAACCCTAAACAACGTGGGCACATACTGTAAGAAATCCTATTACAATCCAGTAGATTTTACCAGATCAGGCTGTTAACTATAAACTAAGGCAGAAAATTAGTATCTTTGTCATGGTTTTCCCGCTTTCTTTGCCTACTGGAAATTATTCATCTAAGAGCTAAGGCTCCATTGAATGTCAACATACTGACTTTGCAATTTAAGATACACCAGTTTGTTACAGGACAGCTTTCTGATTAAGAGCTTTCATCATGGTGCCTGTATATATATTTTTCTCTGCTGATGAAGCTGAGTCCTGTTTCAGAAATCTCTGGCACTACTCTGCAGATAAGAATATTGTAGAGAAAGCCATGAGTCTAACTCTCCTTGGAATGCTGCCAAGCATTTTAAGTCTCAAAATTAACTTAACTCAGCCCTATTCACAAGATCAATCCGTTCCCTCTTAAATATATTTTATGTGAAACAGATTTGTGAAAACTGTTTCTTAAGCATTGCAATTTCAGTGAAGCTTTTGTGGCAGTACATATGCATCATCAAATCGTTGGCTGGGGACGAAGTTGCTCGATCTATTATGCAGTCATAGGAACAAGAAACACACTGCGCTCCTATTTATTGCTTTTTACAATTTGCAGCTCACTTGATAAGTGCCCTAGCATGAAATTGTCCATTTTTCCCTTCTGAATACTTTGTCACAATTTTCTAGCAATAATAGCAAAATAGTCTGTTAATAACATGAATTGACAGGTTTTTTAATATGACCATTGCGTTTTCACCAGTACCTAGCAAACAGAGATAATGAAAAGGCACATTCTTTGTACTGGCAAGTCACAGTTGCATTTTCATATTCTTGAACAAATAGAAATGAAACCATTCTCCCAACCAGAGATTAAAAGAATTTAATTCACTCAACAAGAAGAGGCAACATAGGAGTATTCATCAAAGCTAGGAGGGTAAAGAGGAGGCATAGTGGTTTTGGTGGAGTTAAATGTTGCTCAGGACATAACCTGAAATTAGGAGCAGCTTGTCATTGGGTGCCTTCCAACACATCTCAGATTAGTGGCTTTTTTTAGACCTATTGTCTGTAAAACAGGTAACCTGCATACCCCAGTGACTTTCAAACTCGGCCTTCTGTTGTGGACAAAAAGGGACAGATACTGCTAAGGCCTGGAGCCTGTCCTCACCGTGCCTGGCCTTCCCTCCCTTTGTGTTCCTCACTGTAAACCCAGGGAGCGAAGAACAACAGTCACCTGTCGGGCACTTCCCTAGCCCATGTCCTGCAGTGCTTAAGTACTCTGTAAAATGGGGTAGGCTTTAGAAAACGCAGCCTTCCAACTGATTTCATGCATCTAATAATAGCCTCTTAGGCGAGGAACGGTGCATGTGTCTCGTGTGAGTGATCATACTGTCAAAGTAGACAGACACATACAAGCTACAAGCTCAGAAAACCAGTTTTACAAGCTGCTGATAGGTTTTGGTTCTTTCCATGCAGGCCAAAGGCATCAATTCAATATTGGGATAGCCAACATGGGGTGAGTAACACATTTTTTTTTTTCCCTGTGGTTTTAGCATAAAAGTATTTGTGCAGTTCTCACTGTTCTCATTGTATCTTGCACTTGACATCATGGCTTATTTGTTTTTTTGCATTACTTGGTGGATGTTGGTGATAAGGTTATGTTTTCTGTGTGGTTAAATTCATTAACATTAATGGCTAGAGCTGTTGAATGCCATTGTGCACTGCTGTGATCATGTTGGCTCTCTGAGCAAAACTTTCCTGAACAGAAATAGCAGCGTGGTTATCTGTCCTAAATCAGAACAGCCATCAGGCTTCCATTTAAAATTCCACTGATTCTGCATCTGTATGCTGGTCTGGTTCAAGCCAAAGAACACTGTGTACATTGGCATTTCACACTTAGTAATCAATCTCAAACATGATGGGTTCCTGTTGAGACTGTTGGAATTAGATGTGATGCTTTTCATAGGAGAAAAACCAGTTCTGTTCAAAATACTGCAAGAAAACTAACAGGAAAATACTAAGAAAAGGATGAGAAAATAAAAGCTTGAGGGTATTTTCATATTCGTCATCCATCTCCTTTTTCCAAAACTTCACATCTACTAAATTCTTTGTGAAGGACTCATTCTGTTACGCTAGCAAAGGATATCTAACATTAACTTGTGAAATGATGTAGAAAGTTGTTGCTGCTCTATTTTTTCAGTTGTTAAAAACTTCAGTGATAGCATTAATCATAATAAAATGACTGCAGGGCCTTGATTTTTCATCTTGTTACATAGATGAATGAAACACTGATTGTTTGATATCAACATATTTATCGGCACTTTAGAGACTTTGTTCTTCCTGGCAGGAGTTTTATATGTGCCTCTGAATTGCCCTTGCTCTGTAGAAGTATTGATAAAAGGAAAATAAGGACTGCAAGTCTAAGCATCTTTTTTTTTTTTTTTTTTTTCTGAAACAAGATCTCAAATAGGTTTATATTTAAGTTACAGAATTAATCCTCCATTATTTAATCTTTCTTTTCTAATTTGTTAAATCCCTGTCTTGTTCATTCAGATCAACTCCCCTTGGTTTCAGCAGTATATTACTATCATAGCAAGCTCTGGACAGGCAAAATACTACATTAGCTCACCCAGTTTGAATTAAACATGTTGTTTTAACATGGAATTGAGTCTTTTCTTAATTTACTCATTCAGGTGATTGGCAGTTAGAAAAAGTAATAAATGTTGCTAGAACAAATTAACTTTTACTTTTAACTAAGGATACTCACTCAGCAGTTTCATGTCACTTAATGAGCGAAATTTTGACTTGAGGCATGCCAATGAAAATGAGAAATAATTACGGTGATGTTCATTTCAGTTCATTTCATGTTCCAATGAAGAACCTGAACCTTGTTTTCCGAACAGGCATCAGGTTACTCCTATGAAACTTTCAGATTTAGTCTCTCAAGTTTGTATTTCAAGATTGCAGCACGAAGTCCAATGACACATTCAGAACTTAGGGCAAAAATCTCATATTTCTTTTACAGATTTCAGCTCTGATACTTGGATGCTTCTCCTTGTCAATAACCCCTGATGATGTGAAAGCTCCCAGGATGTGCAGAGAGGACAGCTGTGAAATAGGGGGCTACTTTCATGGTCTCAAAGATTTCTAGTAGTGAATTGTGTTATAATTTCATAGAATCAGAATGGTTTGGGTCGGAAGGGACCTTAAAGATCATCTAGTTCCAACACCCCTGCAGTGCTGGGTGTTCAGAGGCTGCAGTGCAGGCTGCTCAGAGCCCCGTCCAACCTGACCTTGAACACGTCCAGGGATGGGGCACCCACAGCTTCCCTGGGCAACCCGTTCCAGTGCCTCCCAAGTGAACAGTCAATAGTGGTTAAACCTGATCTCATTCCGGTGCTGAATTTCCTATGTTCCCACTATGTTTTCAGTACTTCCTGGCGGTGTTCAGAATCTTTAAGCTTACCTCGCAAAACTCAGATCACAGTTGCATCCCGATACCTGAATTGAAGCATTTGTAAATTAAAATATACTGCTTGCTATTTCTTAGCATAAAAATAAATTCCAGAGGAAAAACAATATTCCCAAACTGAACTTTGGCAGAATAATACAGATTTTTTTTATTCTTTATTAAACATTACAATAAAATTCTGTAACATTACACTAAATTTACCACACAAAGGACACATATAAATTCAATAGAGGACTTGGTCAATTTGGCAGGGTTTCATCAGACATCTTAGTTATCTGATTGCATTAATGCTACATTCCCAAATTCTCCTTGTTCTGTCTTTATATCTCTCCCTGTTGGAATCCAAGCCCTGGAGTCAAATAAGAAAATTTCCCCGTCTCTTTGAAAGTCTTAGATCAAAGGAATGAGTGACAGCTCTGATCTCCGAGAACAGAAAAGCACACACTTTGGTAGGATCTCGCGCACTATTACGAAACTGTGACTGGAGCCACAGCACATGGTTAAAGCAGAGCTACGGCCAGCTCATGAAGTCCCGAGCTCAGACGGCATCTGCAACTGAATTAACGGGATTCCTGGTGTTAGTGTTCAGATTCAGCCCCACACTGAAAATTGCAGATACAACTTTTTAATGTTTGGAACATAATGCTTAAATATGACAAAAAATCATTAAGCTTCTCTCTAACTAAGCTTAATTTAATCAGAGCCTCTCTGAGCCCCACATGCCACTCTGCTTTTTCCTTTTTCTTGGGTTTCTGATCCATTGCCATCACTTCAATTGCTATGACAAAATGTCACCCATGTTCAAATCCAACACCATCATTAGCTGGTTCAGAAATCAACTCGGGCTTTAAAGAGACCGCTGCCTCGCTAAGTGCTGGGTGTTACCTGGTTCAATCAAGCTGTTGGAAAAACACGTTCTCATCTACAGCATAATGTATCACAAGATGCAGAGAATAAATCAGTCCACATGCGTAGAGGCATGTGGGAGCTGCGGCCAGCTTGGCTGTGGGAGCAGCTCGGTCCTGCCCACTGGAGCTGGCCCGGTCTCTGGTTCTGCATTGCCACCTCCCAGCCGGGGCCCGGTGCGCCGGTCGGGAAGGGTGGCCTTAATGGGAGGCCAGGGCTGCTGCTGGGACCCCCAGACCCCTTCAGTTCCAACACAGCCCAAGCACGGTCAGTGTAACAGGCATTTCAGGGCGCTGCCGTGCGGTTTTTGCCTTACTCTGACCCTGTAGGGAAGACTGGTGAGCACCAAAAGATGGTCCAAGGAGGTGCTGGGGGTCACATTGTATGTAAACCCACATGCAGCAATATAAAAGTGTTCCCAGGTATGTGATGCGTGTGGATTGGAAGTACGACATTGCAGGTCCTCACTGCGTTTTCAAATTCTAAGCCAGGCTGAGGATCTGTCATTGCATGAGAGACTTCCTCGGCCATCCACCTTGTTAGCGCTACGCGGTGCTGCGTCACTTATGAGCAAAGTTCAGTATTTCTTTACCAGTACCCAGGACAAATGGGAAGTGGACTACAGCTTTGTTTTTCTTGCCCTTGCTTCTCCATTTATCTCATTGTCCTATATACAACTCTTGGTAGGGACACATCACATGCGTCCATCGCAAAAGTCAAGCTAGGCTTAGACATCGTTCATTTAACAAATGAGTGAGAGGTCGTGCCGTTCTAACCACACTTCTCACCCGAGGATTTGCTATCGCCTCTCTGCTGGATGTCGCTGCTGGAACGGCACAGCCAAGCCCTCCTCAGCCGCACCAGTGCAAAGTCTGATGGCTTTACTTAAGCTGTTGTGCAAGGCTGCTCCAGCTAAGCTGCAGGGTTTTGCGTATAAAAAGCCCATATATTCTCCGCCATCAGCAGAACTGGAGGGGCACACATTCAGAGAGGGTAGATACAGCTGGGAGCCAGAGCGTTGTAAATCTCTGGTATTTTTTTCTGTGAATATTTTGTGTCTGATTTCTACCATATCTTTCACTGGGGGCTTTTAGCAGAAGTATACATAGGGCTTGGTCTTATTTAAAGTAGAGTGAAAGACTCATAATTTCGTTTAAGTATTCCCCATCTTGCTGAGTATGAAACATTTTAACATTAAATTTAGAAAATACACCTTCCCCCTTATAGTTTTACAGATGCATTTTCTATTTAAATCTCAGAAATACATCAAAACATTAAAGTGCTGAGTAGTTAATAAATACAAGAAAACCAGTAGAAAAATTATGTAGTTAGCATTATATGGCCTTTCTTCTGTGCCTCTGGTGGGATGAATATGCCCAGCTTTACAGCAGCAGAGAAGCCATTTTAATTAGATTTTAAATTAGATTTTGTAGACCTGTGCAGAAGAAGGCAGCAAATACAGGCTAAAAGACACCACTGACTGCAGAGAAACTCATCATGCACCAGCAGCACCCTGGTAAAGAAGATAATGTTCTCTAGCTTGACCACGCTAAAGTGTTGGAAGCTCTATCACAGAATGAGTGCTTATGTGAGGACTTCAGACTAGCAGGAGTGAAGAAGGACTCTACGTATTGGAACACCTCAGGAAAATGGACCAAGATAGAGGAAGACCTGAACTATCGGCAGCGCTTTACAGTTCCTGCATCAGTAGCTTTATATGCAGTTTTCCAAAGGAAAAACTAATTTGCTGAAGGTTTTGTAATGCAGTATGGCAAAGCTAAGGCTAGTTTTCAGATTATTTTTTCCTCTGGGTAAATAGTACATGCCAGTCTCCAGGACTGGCAGTTCAACACTTTTCACCACCTTTCCATTAAAAAAATTTTAAATGTAAAAAAAAAAACCCAAAAAACCAAACAAAAAACCCAAGCCCCATGGATCTGCTGTTGCTGAAATAGAGCAGAAAACACAATGCTAATTGAGAGGCAAACTCCTCAGACATGGTTTCTTCCTCGATGAGGGTCATGAACTGAAATTTAACTAGATTCAAAGAGCTGACTGGGTAAAAGGGTCAACATTCCGGGTCCTGCTGATCATGGTAACATCACTGCGAGGTCAGTAGCTGCAATATGGATGCTGACTATTGAGTTGTTTTTTCAACCAGTCATCTGAGTGCTGCGAAACGAACCGTCTGGGCTGGTGCTGACTAATGTGTGTATCACTGTAATTATCAGTGCGTTTTGGTATTTTTTTCTCGCTATAGGGTCATCTCGGAGTATTTAACAAGCATGTAAGCCAGAAGGCAACATTTTTCCTTCCAGCAGGACTGGAGGCATGTAACCGCACTATTTTAGTTCTGCATTATGGCTGCAGATATTTTCAGACATTTCCCTTTATTAGATGATGAAAGGTCTCATTCATCTCGGGAAAATGACTGGTCTTGGCAATCGCTTACAGCAGAGAGAGCAAGGAGCGTCTCTCTTCTACCTTCTTTCCCTGCACCTCTACCACTCGTCCAGCAAGGGGAGATGTAGGAACAATGCAGCCAATTTCTTTCAAACTTAATCCTAAAGAAAAATACCTGTGATCATTAGTAAGGCAAGTTCCCCTTTGTCTACGCCACTGTACGACAGGTGAAATATAAGACATATATGAGACACTCCTTTAGTATCTACTGATTTATTCTTAGTTTTGCAGAGAAATAAAAGGTCTATCCTATTAGACAGTTTTCCAAGCCCTGATGTTGGGTACCCATCAATACTAAATTTTTTCAGTTTCAGCTGTCAGTCTTTAGCAACTAAGTACGTGACAGCTATGCAATCCAGGTAGAAGAGACATGAATGTGGTTAAAAGGGAATGTATAGGTTAGTTTAGCCTTTTATTATTTGATACCCATAAACAGCTTTGTGCTTTTGGGGCAGCATGAATGCAAGTAGACCCAGGGAATAACAGCAGCAAATAGACAATTTCTAAGCAAATAGACATGCTCTAAGTTAAGCAAATGCAAAGTTTTCTGTAGGGTGCAGGCCTTATTCTTATCAGGTTTATCTAATAACTTCCTTCTGTTTAGGTTTTGTTGGTTGGTTTGGTCATTATCTTTGGTCCTCATGTCTCTTTCTCAAACTGTGCAGTGTCACAGTGGTCTTTATTCCCCCTCTCATTAGGCATTTGTTAGACCAAGACATACTATCTTTCGTTCACCAAGCTGGGCACCGTATTAAACAAGAAAGAAAATAACTGGCCAGATCCTAAAAACAGTTGATGTTCATGCACAAGGAATTAAGATAAAGTTATTTGGGGCCCCAATAACTGGATATTTATACTGTGCTTTTTGCCTTAATGCCTTTTATAAACATGAAGCATGTGCAGCTCTGGTTGGCAGAGCTTCCCGTTCTGGGATAGGCTGCTACACTATGACCTCCTTCATCAGGTGTGCATCTAAACTGTAGAGCAGAAGCAGCTTCCAGGCCAAGTAGAAAATACCCAAATCTATACTTTAGAAAAGTTTGGGTTCAGATATGGATGGAGAACTTCACAGCTAGCGCTGCCTCCGAGATAAGCTTTTCCAAGTGGTTTGCTCAACCCTTCCTCAAAGCTCCAGGGCCATGATCATGTCAACAGTTTGCAGAATATATTAATTTGCAGCCATACTCCCCTTCTGCTCTCCTGTCTGCTGGTTCTATCAGCCTGACATGCTCCTAAATCCAGATAAGAAAGTAGCAGAATTTTACTGAGATGAAGTTTGTCTTATCTGACTACTTCATCCCATGGTCAAAGGATGCATTAGCAATCACTGCTCTGGGGATAAATTTATGTGGGTCTTGCCACACACAGAGTTGTTACAGTCAGGAATTGTTTCAGTCAGATTGGGACAGAGAACTCCCCTTTTCAAAGAATGGGTGAGGCAAAGCCAGAGCTTATTCTGGAAGCTTTTCACACCAGACTAGGTGATAATGTCAGATCCTCTCCTTCCTTTAATCAAAAGGCTGAACTTTTCATCATGTACCGCTGTGAACAGGTTTATTTGTTTAGAGCTACTGGACCAGGTGGAAAAGGGTCACAGTCAGGTGGGGTAACCACGGAGGAGCCAGGCCGGGAGCAGTCCCGATGCAGCTGGCATCTTTTTTTTTGTAACTTTTCTGATAACCTTCAAACAAGAATCTTAGGCTGGAAACAAAAAAGTGGAGCTCAAGGCATAAATCTGGCCCAGTTGCACCCTGATAACCTCATGCACACACAGGCACGCTGGGAACTGAAATGCCGGCGTTTGAAAATATGAAGAAAAAAAAAAAGTGGATCTACATTTAATACAATCAGGAAGTAATTGCACTGCTTCTGAAGACCACCTTATATCTGCACTTTTTAAAAGTCGGGGCAACTTGACTTTTTCCAGGTTCTCTGCCTCAGCTCATGTGCCACCAGGAAATGTGGACTCAGCCCTGCTTGAGTCCAGTTGAGACCCGGGGAGGAATGTGCACCATTATCTTCCTTCCTCACACTCATTTTTCTGGGAGCCCTTCCTTTGTTTACTCTCTCCTGAAACAAAACTTGTCTGCCACCCTGTTCAGACTACAAAAGAAAGTGATTTTCCTTCCCCTTTCATCACTTGTATTTTTTCAACTATCACCTTATCTCCAGCCTGAAAGGTGGGATAAATTGTGTCTTCATCTGAGTATAGCTCCAGGCTTCCACTTAAAGCTTATGGAGGATATTTTAGCATCTATTAAGAGGAGTGATCCTGCTCCACCGATTTAGCTTTAATATATGTAGGTTTGAAAGGTCTGCAATCAGTAATCGTCCATCTCTGTAACATAATCACTTATTAGATTCTAATCAAGAATAAGGATCTCAGATGTGCTCTCTAAATATGTCTAGGGCATGGACAAATATTTTCATCACTGATGTTCTGATTATATAAAATAGATGTGCATGTAAACAGAAAGCTTTTTTTTCATGGCTAATAAAAATATAAGTACATATAAATAAGTAAAATATGGTGTTTGATTTTAAAAGATAAGAAATGTATCATCAAATGTCAGATAAGCTCTGAGTTGGGCTTCATTCTAGCTCAATTTCACAAATTAAAAGCAAAATATATGTTCGTGGACTAACATTTTAAATTGTCATTGTTGATAGATAACATCATTGTTAAGGAAATAATGCCTGTAATTTTTTATGCTAGAATTGGAGCGGTAGAATTTACAGTCAACTGCATCAAATTTCTGAAGAAATGTTACCTCTGATCTGTTGTTATTTATGTTCCCCAAGCTTGTAACAGACTGGATAGATCTAACAAACCAGAACAGCTTGTTTTTAATACTGAGCAAAAGAAAGCAAAAGTATTCTGTTTTGACACAGATTCTTGTATTGAATGGGTACCTCCATCTGGAGGGGAGTCTTATTCTGGCATTTCTTGCTCAAATAGGAAAGATTAGTATATTTTAATGGAATATCTCTATACAATGGTCTACTCAATGATTGAGAGTCCCTAATCCCGTTTTCCCTCTGAAAATGATAAATTACTGCTGTGTATTTATTACAGTTTTTCATTGTCTTCATTTACTATGTGCCCTTTAGCTCTCCGATAAGTAATTAATAACGTATTTGGGTTTGGGCTTATTTTTATTTGTAACATTGTTCTTGGGGAACCATAACCAATCTGGACTGTACCTGACCTCATTTTTCAAGTTTTTCTTAAGAGCAAAGTTATTATTCTTCAGACTTCTCAAGCCAAGTCATGCATTAGTGTTTTCAAAGTAACAACCACAATTAAAATCCCTGCTAGCACTTTTATTTTTCTCATTGTGTTTGGGTGGGTACCCAAGTAGCTAACCAAGAAAGGTAGCTTCATGATCTGGCCTCATAACCCTTTGCACTTGCACTTTTGCTCTCACGTCATGAGCACTACAATGCTGGCTTTGTCAAAAATAGAGTCATGTCATAGAATTGTCCTTGAAAACTATTAAAATCACTTATATATTCCTTAAATCATGACAGACACGTGCATGCACACATTTGTGAGGGTAAAGACTTTGCTAGTTTAGTAGGAGTCGTAATGCCAGTTGTTATTAAGTAAAACATTAAAATGCACCTAACAGTTATGATCTCTACTGAACTTTCAGCTGCGCTTTTTGTGTATCAGTTGTTTTGACATGCCTCTTCATTTTTTTGCCACAAAACTGGAAAACCACTCCTTTCTAACATGAAAAGAAGGCAGAGCATTTATTGTTTGGGTGGAACTTGGGGATAATGATTACAATGACTCCCAGGATGCTTTGAGCAATCCAGAAAGCTGAGCAGCAAAGCATTTCCCTTTGTTTCACGTGCTCACAAAGCAAATCCATAGAGGTACTTGATGTATGCCGGTTTTTCCCCGTTTTGTGCTGCGCGGAGTGTTCTGGATTCCTGCTATTGTCCCTGTTCTCTGTTTTTCTCCCCATGCCACAGAGCCCGGTGCCTGCTCCGCCACTAATTGCTTCTGTTTACAGGTAACATGCGCTGCGTGTTACCACGTAACTCGTTGCCCTTCAGAAAATCCTTTAACTCCCCTTTCTCCTCTGATAATACAGCAATGTGCCAGCAGCACCTCGGTTTTCATATTCAAACCATCTAGATTGTGTAAGTGGCACAATATCGGATGCCACTGCTTTGGAGGGTTCTTTGTGGTGCCTTTTCACATAGGAGAGTGCAACCTGGATGTGGCAGAAAAGGCAGGGTCCAGAACAGTTTTCCAAAGCAGTCATTAGTAGTCAGCCCACTGTACTGAGTCAATGAGTAAAACATCCATTCCTCTCTGTGCCTGCCATGGCAAAAATACACCGGTGTGCAGATGGTCCCATTAGCATTGCTGCTTTAGCCTGAATTGTAGTAGTTTGGGCTTTTCATTTTGGAGGTCCCCAGTGACGGTGGCATTGCAGGTGGAGGTTTCCATAGGTGTAAATCCTCCCTCAAATTCCTCAGAGGCAGAGAAAGCCTACTTTCCTAATTTCTTTCTTTCCAGTTCAAGGGGAGGCAGTTAGAAATTACTCAGAAGCTGCAAAACTGTAAACCATCTATAAGCCCATGCTGCTGAAGAGCAGAGGATTCAGGAAAGCGCTGGCAGTGGCCAGAGCTACTCAGGGGGAAAGGTTTGCAAGAAAAAAGGCAAAAAAAAAGAACAAACCATTTTTATCTCCCCCAGAACTGCCCGAGCAGCTATATAGCCCCTATTGGAGCCATAGACAGTCAAGGGGGCAGGAGCAGCAACCTCAGCAGCTCCAGAGCTGAAAGTTTCACGGGCCAGCAGAGGCTTTGTTGGTAGAAGACATAATGTTTGTGCTTCCTTGGGCCAGCTTCAATGAATCCAGCCCTTCACTGCTTGTAATGTTCAGGCAACTTAGATCTTGCTGTTCCGTTCCAGACCTTTGTTCTATGACAAATAAATGAAAGTTGTGCCTTGTGACCTTTTTCTGCCTCAATGCATAGGGAATTTGAAACTGTCACTAAAGTAGACCCAGGAACTTCCACATTAGTTCATCCCATTTACTTAATAAATATAGCTACCTGCTCCTATGCATGCAGTAGAATATTAGAAAACTAAACTGTATTCCTGCGTTTAGCCATAGCTGTGAATAGAGTGGGGTGGAGTGGAGTGGAGTGGAGTGGAGTGGAGTGGAGTGGAGTAGAATAGAATAGAATAGAATAGAATAGAAGTTTTTCAATTGGGAGGGACCTACCACAATCATCTAGTCTGACTGCCTGACCACTTCAGGGCTGACCAAGGTTAAAGCATGTTATTCAGGAACATTGTCCAAATGCCTCTTAAACACTGACAGGCTTGGGACACCAGCTGCCTATATAGGAAACATATTCCAGTGCTTGAGAATAGAATAGAATAGAATAGAATAGAATAGAATAGAATAGAATAGAATAGAATAGAATAGAATAGAATAGAATAGAATAGAATAGAATAGAAGTTTTTCAATTGGGAGGGACCTACCACAATCATCTAGTCTGACTGCCTGACCACTTCAGGGCTGACCAAGGTTAAAGCATGTTATTCAGGAACATTGTCCAAATGCCTCTTAAACACTGACAGGCTTGGGACACCAGCTGCCTCTCTAGGAAACCTATTCCAGTGCTTGAGCACTCCCTCAGTAAATAAATGCTTCCTAATGTCCAGTCTAAACCTCTCTCAGTGCAGCTTTGAACCATTCCCACGCATTCTGTCACTGGATCCCAAGGAGCAGAGCTCAGCACCTCCCTCTCCACATCCCCTCCTCAGGAAGCTGTACAGAGCAATGAGATCTCCCCTCAGCCTCCTTTTCTCCAAACAAGACAAACCCAAAGTCCTTAGCCACTCTTCATAGGACATTCCTTCTAGTTATTGGGCTCCCAAATAACTTTATATTAATTCCTTGTGCATGAATATTTGGCTGCCTCTTCCAGAGAATTTTCTGATTGCTTTACGCCATTTCAGGAACACAATGACGCAAATTTGAAGCCCTAAACAAGTCTTTCACATAACACTCAGAAATGCTCAAGTGCTAGGTACTTTATAACTCATCAAAATCTAGCCAGTTTTGAAAATAATTAAGCCAGTTTAAGTCAAAATTCAGGGATATTCAGTCAGCATTATAGTATGACAGAATTTTGCCACGTTGGATCACGTTACAGCCCCCTAAACAAGGAAAGACTGTTATACTACTGAGGCGGGGAAGGATTCTTACCTCTCTATGTATATTTGATATGTTTACACATCGTTTTCTAAAACTGGTCTCACCTGCAAGATGTGGCTTAGCAGGAGAATCCACACAGCCTTTGTTGTGGGCTGTAATGTACAACAGGGGCAATGCTGAAGTTCTGGGTTCCCATGGAGGCTCCCCCAGCACTCAGCTTCTACTTCTTTTGGAGGGTGTCCCCTTCTCTGCCAGGACGTCTCCTCTGGTAGGCAACAGTGGCTGAGCTGCCAAAGCTGACTGATAGCTGCTGCCCAAACTGGAACCAAACCAACAATTTACAGGAAAAGCATCCTATTTGGAACAATTTGATTCTAAAGTTCACAAAGGATTATGTGCAAGACACTCACACTGTGGCCTATGCCATTTTTGGGGTTACCACATGTTTTTCTGCCTTTCAAGATTTCCAAAACCTTCCTTTTTTATGGATTACCTATTTTACTATATATTTGGAGGAAAAGCACAGAATTTTCAGGCCTGTTTCACCTGACACTGACAGACTCAGCACATGCTCTTTTTCCATTAGACTATGACGCTAGTTTTATTTACCTACTCAACTTTTGTATAGGATGTTCCAGGATTTGTTGTAAGGCCTTTGCTACTCTGCTGGATCCGTGGAATCCATACTAGAGCTGACTTTGAATAGCTCGCTTGTGCACATTCACAATCTATCTTTCAACAACCAGCACGAAAGAAAAGAAGCCAAGTAATCCTGCTGGTTAGAAGTTTCCCCTATTGTTCATCAAAAATAAGCACATCATTAGCTTAAAGCCAGCTGAGGTTTCTGAGGAGAGTGGATACAGTCTGCAAAACCCCAGCCTCAAAAAATAAAAAAGGAGGAAAAAAAGCTGTAACAGTGTAATTTTTACAGCCCTCAAAAGTAATTTAAGAGAGGTGCCCTGGGTCGTGTACGTCTTATGTTTTTCTTTCACTGAAGTTTCCCCAAATACTTTGCAAATGCTTCCACTAGCTGGTGAATTTGACACTATTGTTTAGTACAATAATGTGTTTGCAACAGTGGAAAGTAATGTTTTTCTACAATGGATGGATTTTTTTGCATAGCTGTGTTTCCATTCTTTGATGTGAGTGAGGTGATCTATACTCAGTCAATGCGCTGGAATGCTTTAATTTATTTTTTTTAAAAAAAGAAATAAAACTCCATCTTCTAGATTTCCTATATATTAGACCCCCTTGATTCCTTTGCAAAAAGCCAAGAACCTAAACAAAAGGCTGGCTATCTATAAAGAGAGCTATCAGGCCAAAGAGGGTCTTACTGAGCTTTGATTCACCTGTTTGTTTTGTCTGAAACCTTTCATGAGAGCTCTGTTTCTGAATCCTGTCGCTCTTGTATTTTATGGGAATAGCTAGCTGGCTGTACTGAATATATCTAGCAGGGTGTATGGAATACTTGCAGAAAAAGCAAAAAACAAGATCATTTTAAAGGCTTTTCTAAAGGAAATACCAACCTATTTTCTTTTTCTTTTTTTTCTTTTTTTTTCTGAGCTCTAGTCCTAGTTGATAGCAATCCTTTGCCTTTGGGGGTTGAGGCTCAGCGCGTCCTGTGCTGTTCCTGAGGTGTTCAGGGAAGGCGCAAAGGCTGGAGTGCCCACAGTGCCCTCTGTTCCACCCTTGCTCCCAGGGATTACCGCTTACCAGCAGCGAGTAACCACAGAGGCCTTGTAGAAAAGCCGAACCCTGTATGCACGATTTGCATGTACAGCACACCACCTGCCATGGCAGAGGAGCGCAGCACTCCCGGTTTCATTGCCGTGTCGCCCAAAGGAGTTATAGCACTATTATATGATGTGACTCATTGCGAGGAAGACAAGGTTATTTCCTTGTAACCTGAAGTCTGTGAGTTGCATTGTTCCCGCACAGCGCTATTAAGTCCAACTTAATAGGCTTGCCTTAAATAGCCATGCAAATAGGGTTTTGAAGAAGTATTTTATTAACTACAAAGGGTTTAAATTTGAAGGGTGTTCCCTAGCCTTGGCATTACACCATCAGAGTTTGTATTCTGCGGAAGAGTTTATATTCAAAGGCAGCTAGCTGCTGCTCTGAACAGCTCTGCATTGCCATCAAGGTAATGAACACCGCTGATATTCAGTCTCAGAATGAGATGGGATGGGGAGTA
>JMFS01080164.1:0-38898 GCA_000699545.1 Podiceps cristatus
GGGGTGGGGGGTGGGTGTAATTATTAGTCATGGTTTTCATTTCACTCACCTGTCAGCTAATTATATCACTATCTCCTTCCTTTGTTCAGGACTTCTTCCATGTTTTCAATATTCGTCTCTCTCATGATTTTTCAGCCTTTACCTTCAGGCTCTGTCCTCAAGGCTTTCCTTACCATTCTATTCAATGGAAGTGTCTCATCCAGTAATTTTTATATCTGTTTTCCAAAATCCATTTATATTGCTCCCATTGAAAATGTGTCCAGAGATTGTGTAAAAGAGAGCAGAAATTTCCCCTGAAAGGAAAACCTAGGAAAATAACTCTCATGAATATATAATCGTATTCATTAATTTTGGAGGGGTAATTTTCACTTCAAAATTTCCTTTAATATTGATTTGGTAACAGTATCATTTTGAAATACATTATTACTATACAAAAAATAGTAAAGACTGAAATTTTCACATTTCCAAAAAATAACATGTATTGAACATTTCAAGAAGGGAAGGGGAATTTTCTTCAGCATTTCCCTTCATTAATGATACCCAAGTTGAAAAGATATGCATTGGTTTACAAGAAATAAGAACTTTGAAATTATAACACCAACTACTCTGCACAGTTTTAAATAAAATAACTTGCAATTTAGTGTACATGCCAAATGACTTTCAGAAGTCCAAGGGGAAAAAATACATGGGAATATGTGGTACAATTCTGTTTCAAAACTACTCTGGATGGATGGCTAGCTTATTACAAGAACTATCTGATTTTCTTACAGGTAAGAGCATGTTAAGTGTTAAGCATCCAGTAGTTTTGTGAAGAGTTCCTGCCAATTTCCGATTGCAAATATAGAAAAACCTCATGATTTGAAATGCTTCCAACTCAAAGCAATCTTCCTTCTTGGTATGCCAAGTCTATATATTCTTGAAAATTCTTTACCAGTGTGTACTGTCATCAAAGGATAATACAAAATTATATGTAATGTCTGCCTTGAAAAACATGTCACTATTGCATTTTAAATACAAAAATATAACTTGATTCCACGGAATGTTATTAAGATCTACATAAAGATGAAATTGTACGTTATTTTAAGATATATTCCAGCCCATTTCTGTAACAACTGAAAATAGGCTTGTGTGAATTCTTCAACAAACCAATTCTTTCCTAAGTAAAGCTAAAATTACAGAATCAGGTTATATTTCAGTAAAATAAAAGTGTTTTGACATTGCTCATGGGCTACATTCTTAAGGCAAACAGAGAAGTTATTATCTCTTCCATGACACATTTGAGTAGCCATTTCTAAGTGGTTCCAGCTCTGAAATTTGAGGAATTTCCAGTTGTGAAAAGCAAAGACATTGTACTTCTGCTCCTCCTGTCACCTATAACTGTGCCCTAGTGAGAACAAAGTCTTCTCACAGAAACTATTGAATACATGAACGTTTTAAAATAATCGCATGGTTTTCCATATGATACAAGCAAGAAATGACGCATTGGAGTTTACCCAATACAGACTAATTCTTGCTACACTTTTTAGAAATGTTTTAAGTTAGATTTTTCTGCTAAAATTCTCTTTATCAGTTATGTCAAGGAGTTCACTTCCCCCAAATATGCTTCATTCTCTGCTAATGTCAATCCTTTAACAAACACAGTAGAGTAGTAAACTTTATTGTGAGCTAGTATATTAAGCCCAGGCAAAACTGTAGATTTCTACTTAAAAAAAACAAAGCAAAACAAAACCAACAAAACCAACCCGTGCATTTCAGAGAAGTGGTTGCACATTCTTTGAGGTTAATATACTGACAGCAGAGGAAAGAAATATAAATCTAAATCTACAGTAACACTAAATTACACAGATGAGAAAGTCACATATTAATCTCATTAGTGGAAAAAGAATCATGAATCAGTGGAGCATCAGCTGTAAGGCTGAGGCTTTTCTTAACCCTTTCAGAAAGTGATACTGGATAAAAGGTGGGATAGGGCAGGCACATTTGAACAAACTGCATCCAGATGTGCAGTGTGGGCCTGATCCAAGCTGACCGAGGCTGACTGACAGACTCACTGATTTCAGTGCTGTTTGGAGCTGGCTCTCAGAAAAGTCACTTCTCAGCCAAGTGCCACATCACCAGGTTGTTCCTGCGCTGCTGTGCCAAACACTCCTCCTTCTCTAACAAACTGTCTGTAATATTTTATGTACTGCTTCTGGTTGGTGTGTTGCAGCACTCCCGGGAAGGGATGGAAAAGCAGATGGAAAAATAAGAACAAAATAGGCACTTAGATGAAACTTCCTTGGAGGGGGGGGGGAGAGAGAGAGAGAGAGAACAACTGGGAGAGATCAGACAGCAGTTTTTGCCAGGATGTGTGAGTAAATGACATCAGGCATTTATGGAGGTTAAAGCAGTAACAGCCAAATTTCTCTCAACCTTGAGAGAACCCACTAAGGGCTCTGGAGCGGAGTGAAAGGAAGGGCAATCTGTCTAGTATGCCTGCTTGACGTATGTGCGTGTCCTGAACATCGTCTGTGCATAAGCCTCCAAAACCACAGCACTTCAGTATGCAATCTCTTCTTGTGCTGCAGAATCAACATATGCATCTCTTACATTACCTTGGAGGGGACCATGGGCTGATTTTCCAAAGATTTCTAAAAATGTTGTATACCTTCACTGGTCTGGAGAGAAAATATCTATGCCAATGAAAGGAACACATGGTTTCCTGCTCAGGCTCTCAGCTTCTGTTGAAATCTAAATACGAAGCTAACCACAAAGCTGCGGCCAAACTCTGTCTTGGTGTTGAATAGCCAAACTCCTTTGAAATTCATAGTTGAACCCCACAACACAGCATACGGCTTTCCCCAGTGCTTCCATGCATTTTCATTTCTTACACTCACCTCAATATTTCTACACTAATCTCTCACTCTCCAATTTTTCAGTATAGGTCATTATACAGATATTTTACTTAAGACAAGAAGCCTTTTTGTTGTCTGTGGCAGTAGATCAATGTGGACTGGCCAACAGAGGGTGCTACTTGAATCTGGGGATAAAACGTATCAATAACCTTTAAGAATAATAAGATTTCAGTGATGTTATCCAAATCACGGCAGTCATCACCTCCTTCTGCCATCAGCGCTAAAGAAACTGAATATGGTATATTTTTTTCCTGAAATGATTGTTTCAACTGGTAGTATAAAATACTGAGGAGTGATCTAATTGAAGTTTTGGATTTATGCTCTGATAACAGTCTAAATGACACTAGATACTACTGCTCAGAAATAATCATTGCATACACAACCCAAAACTCTTCGTTCACTTCTCATTTTATATCCTCTCCACAGATAAGATGGAAGTTACGTTTCCACTCCAAGTCAGGCTTTTTACCTCTTTGCCTTTTACCAGACCAAATGAATCTGCTTGAAATTTCCTAAGTGTCTTATTCTGCCAAAGTAGAATTTTAATGGAAAGTTTGAGGTAAATTCAACAAGATGTTTGGGAGACATGAGGGCTCAAAAAAGGAAGCGGTTTCACCTCTTGAAAATTTTCCTAACATTTTTTTTGGCTTTTAGTAACTGCAAAATGGCTTGGCTGAGAAACTAGAAATTTGTTTTAATCTTTTGTAGATGGTGATTTCTGTTTCCTTTGGCTTCTGTTGGGGTTCTTCAGGGGGCAATTATTTAGTCACTAAAAGACGTTTATGCAAACATTTAGGGTTCCTAAATCCGCATGTCAGCTTTTATAGAGCTTATGAAATCCACAATAGTGGAATGCATCCTTTCCAGACTGCACAGACATTTTCACAGGGTAACTCTTGTGATCTGGGCAGGGCAAAATTTATTTTCAGAAACGACTTCAGTAGACCTCAGTTTCCCTGTGAGAAACTCTAATGGGTCCCACCCACAGCGCTGTCAGGTCCTCCAAGACCTGCTCGAGGCAAAGGCCATTCCCATAAAGACATTTTTGCTTCCTTTTTGTTTCTACATCTGCTTAGAGCTCTCCTACCTGTCTCTGATATCTGCAGGTACGTCTCTTGGCAGGACTGAGGGAGAAGATATCCCTCACCACAAATCTAAACTGGTTCTGTAAGATATGCCACTCCCGGTGCATGGCCAGAGGCAGGCCTGTATGTAAAGATTTATCCCAATTACACCCAGGGAAAAAAAAAAAAAATCAAGTTTTGCATTCTTCTCACTGGTTGGTAAAATGGGCTGTACTGGCCCTGAGGATCATGTGTTTAGGTGAAGTTAACAGTTTTTCAGTAGTTAGTAAAACTTTCCATGACAAGGCTTGAAGGTGATATGAACTTTCACAGTATGTGATTTGTTACTCCTATTGGCCCAAAGCCTAAGGAGTGAAGCAATTTACTGGCAGCATTTTTTGCAGAATAATATTAAGAAAAACCTGAGGTTCTCTAATGATTTATAAACAGAATATGGTCAGAATTAGCACCAGCCTGGTGAAGATACTGCTCTATTTTTGAGATTTTTGTGCTGTTCCCAGCTTCTTGGATTTACCATGAATTATAACTTTTTCAATCCAAAAATACAGAAATAAGGAGGTAGGATCCAAAAATATAAGTCAGAAAGAATCTGTGGAAGTTTGGGAAACTTGAAACCAGTCTGTCAGAAAGGAATGAGGGAGGTATGCAAAAAATATAAAAGAATTAATATTATACCTGCAGGCGGAATTATCTTCCAAAGTACAGAAAAATTTCTGAAAATAATTTAGTGTTAGTGAGATGTTGACTAGAAGGAACACTGTGTAAAGCCAGTCCTGAGACAGCCATTGCATTATGAAAGAGATGTACTGCTGTCACCAAACTTTCTTTTTCCCCATTCCCTTCTTTCTCCTGTCTCCCCACACCCAGCTTTACTGTAGATTCTATTTTACAAAGAGAAAATATATTTTGAAGAAAGCCTTGCTTATAGTCACCTATCAGCCTGGTATCTATGCAGTTACTGGCCCATAGTTTAATGTAAGGCAGCTAGTAGTGCCACAGAAGTAAAAAAGTGGTACCTTAAAAGATGGTAAATTTGCATTATTTAAACTAATGAAATCCGGGCAAGTTCAAAGAGATAGGGACTTGGTAGGAAGCAAGACATGCTAACAAAATGAAGTGAAGAATGAAATACAAGTGGCAGCTATCTCAAAAACAGGTGAGAAGTGAAAAATAAAGAATGTCTAAAAGCTATAGAGAAAAGGGATTCTCAAAAGTTTGTTACTGGAGGGCAAAGGAAAAAATGAAAATCCTCATTACATTTAAGAAAATGGCCATGATTTATATGTATGCAACCTGTTTACAAAGACTTTGTAGGCTTCACTTTGCTAACCTCTTCTATAGATGGAAAGTCTGCACTGGATGATTTTCAACACATTTGTTTTCTCTCTTCCACCAAACAAAAGTATTGAGAAAGCACTGACGAACAGAAGACCATAAATTGAAAACAGATCAGAAAAGACCAATGCTAGGACACCTCAGGGGCTACCCTGAATGTAGTCCCTCTTCAAATGCTTCCCTGGGAAGACACATTTTTCATCCTGCAAGCAATTATGAGGACCAGTCATCATCTAAAGGAAATTTCTCCCTTAAAATCCATTTGTCTTGTAATTACTTTGTTCATAAATATGTGGGATTTTTTTTTTCATCAAACAAGTCTATCACCTTTCCCATACTTGAAAGGGAAACTCCAACAAAGAGTGTTTGCAGGTTCATTATTTGGCTCAGTTATTTGCCAGATGTGAGTGAGGCTGTGTTTTGGCTAGCCTGTAAGCCCTAATGTAATATTAAACCAAATAAAAAATTAAATGGGGTCCAAGTGCAGACCTGCAGCTAAGAGAAACATTTTATGAAAAAGGGAAAATTCCTGAAATTTTATCTTCACTCTTTAGGTAATCTGAATTATTTATGCCAAAAACATAAATTAAGCTCAATATTCTGTTAGAAATATGTAAAAAATCCACTATCTTTTCAATCCAATTAATCTCTGGCAACACCAACCCTATTTTAACCTTCAAGGTAATATTGCAGTGTCTGGAAGGACTGCTTGCAAGGGAGTCTGATCTCTGCTTCCAGTGCTTCTCTTGAGAATTGCAGGCTATCTGCAGACCTGGTTTCCACGTGTCCCAGTTTACAATCATATCAAGAAATTTATTCCAAAAAACAGCCTTAAATATCAAAATTGCTATTTCTGGCTGGCATTTTACAAGAGTATCTGAATTATTAACTCATCCACAACTGCCAAATGGCAGGTTAGCTGCTGGTACAGTTACAGCTTGACTGAAGACTGTGTAAAATGAAAAGCGTTGTTGGAAAATGTTTGGTAATTGGTTTATTTTTTCTCCATGTGCCAAAGGATGGGTTTGGAAGGTTGATAACTTTTATCATTGTGACTCCAAAGTCTGCTTACAGGATTAATTGATGTCTTCCCTCTTTATCATTGACATAGTTTTGAAAGTGTACTTTACATGCTTTTATGACTATGTATTTGGTTGTTATATAGAATTAATATCATAAAACTCTATACTGAAGAAAAAAGGCATGAAATACATGTTTAAGACAACAGAAGCCACATGAGGAAGCTCAGCAAAAAAATCTAATTGCTGCTGTTGGTAACCTGAAGGTGCAAAAGTCCATGGGACCTGATGAGATGCATCCGTGGGACCTGAGGGAACTGGCGAATGAAGTTGCTAAGCCATTATCCATCATATTTGAGAAGTCATGGCAGTCTGATGAAGTTCCCACTGACTGGAAAAGGGGGAATATAACCATCATTTTTAAGAAGGGAAAAAAGGAAGACCTGGGGAACTACAGGTCAGTCAGTCTCATCTCTGTGCCTGGCAAGATCATGGAGCAGATCCTCCTGGAAACAATGCTAAGGCACATGGAAAATAAGGAGGTGATTGAAGACAGACAGCATGGCTTCACTAAGGGCAAATCATGCCTGACAAATTTGGTGACCTACTACGACAGAGTTACAGCATTGGTGGATAAGGGAAGAGCAACTGACATCATCTACCTGGACATGAGCAAGGCATTTGGCACCATCTTGCAGAACATCTTTATCTCTAAATTGGAGAGACAAGGAACTGGCTGGATGGTCGCACTCAAAGAGTTGCTCAATGTTGACCCCAGTTTCTCAGGAGCCAGTATTGGGACTGCCACTGTTTAACACTTTGTCAGTGACATGGACAGTGGGATTGAGTACACCCTCAGTGAGTCAGGCGATGACACCAAGCTGTATGGTGAGGTCAACATGCTGGAGGGAAGGGATGCCATCTAGAGGGACCTGGACAGGATTGAGAGGTGGGCCTGTGTGAACCTCATGAAGTTCAACAAGGCCAAAAGTCCAAAGTCCTGCACATGGGGCTGTGCAATCCCAAGCACAAATACAGGCTGGGTGGAGAATGGATTTAGAGCAGCCCTGCAGAGAAGGACTTGGGGTGCTGGTTGATGAGAAGCTCAAAATGACTTGGCAATGTGCACTTGCAGCCCTGAAAACCAACCATACCCTGGGCTGCATCAAAAGACACGCGACCAGCAGGTTGAGGGAGGTCATTCTTCCCCTCTACTCTACTCTGGTGAGACCCCACCTGCTGTGCTGCGTCCAGCTCTGGAGCCCTCAGCACAGGAAAGACACGGACCTGTTGGAGCTGGTCCAGAGGAGGGGCACAAAAATTATCAGAGGGTTGGAGCTCCTCTTCTGTGAAGACAGGCTGAGAGACTTGGTCTTGTTCAGCCTGGAGAAGACTCCAGGGACACCTTCTAGCACCCTTCCAGTACTTAAAGGGAGCCTACAAGGTGGCCCTGCCCATGGCAGGTGGGTTGGAACTAGGGGATCTTTAAGGTTCCTTCCAAGCCAAACCAGGCTATGATTCTGTGATCACAGCATGACCTACCTTCCTTTCTTTCTTTCTTTCTTTCTTTCTTTCTTTCTTTCTTTCTTTCTTTCTTTTCTTTCTTTCTTTCTTTCTTTCTTTCTTTCTTTCTTTCTTGTATTGACAATAATAAAGAGGCAAATAAATAGGATGATAGCTAGGATTTCATCTGTATACATGGACATATGTAAATAGTTATGAAAGAAACACAAAAGACAGCAGTATGCATGGCCTAAAAAATAAAAGATTAGGTAAAGAAATACTTTGTGGTGTACATGAAAAATAGGTGCAATTTATATAGGCTAAATTCCATGAACCTGTATTTGTCCTCAACCATACACATGTGGATGATTGTACAGATACATGAATGTTAGGACTTACAGAGAGGAACAAACCAGTGTAAATTAACATCTATTCAAAAACATATTAAATCTCTTAGTGCAAACTAACAGGAATGGAATGATGTTGAGACAGGCCTTTTGTTTAAAAGGCTTTTTCAGCTGTTTGAAATTTGGGCAAGAGAAGGTTTAGACCTGTCTGGGTTTGTAGCATTTTGCCCTAGCGCCTCCACAGTTAATGAATGTAGCAAAGCTTTGTGAAAGTTGTGGTTGAAATAGCTGTTCGTAGCAGAAATGAAATATACAAAAGTTATTACTTACATTTCAAAGCAGCTGTTATTAGCCATAAAAAATAAGCTTAGCAATTACTACAAGCATGAGTATCTTAAAATACCTCTAGTAAGAACTAAACTGTGATCACACTAAGGCCATTTGATACAAACTTCTAATTTGGCAACAAACTGCATGGAAATCAAACTGTAGTAGCTAGAAATTACTCTAGGTTTAAGCAAACATTGTTCAGAGTTCAATCTTTCATTTGCTGTGGTTAACTCTTATTTACCTTCCCCAGGGAAATGTAGATTGCCATGTCATTATTCGCTGTCCTCCCTCTGCCTCTTCTCCCCTTCCCTCCAGTTGCTTCTATTTAAATGGTACCAGCCTTGGAGAAAAAAAGACTATCCTTAACTTCCTTGAAGCAGCAACCCAAGAAGTCTTTCAAAACATATGCCATAATGAGGAAATTATTATTTTCTTATAAAAAGTATTCAGCAAAAAAGGATTCGGTTTCCATTTGTGCTAAATGTAGGGAAGTATACAGAACACATTAAGACACTCTCCATACATCCCCAGGGCCTTGGAAATACAAGAGTTTGCTGTCTAGACTTCTTACTACATTTACTCTTTTGCTTGTCAATGAAGTGCCTGTCCTCTGTGGGCTGGGGGCAAATTCGCACCCCTGAGTTTTGCCTAGGTACTCTAACTGCCTCTGCCTCTGAATACCCTATGCAACAGGCATCTCCTACTCTAAACTAGCAACAGAGGGATGGAGACCATGTTGTCCAAGCTGGTGAGGCCCGACCAAAATTCATTTGTCATAGTGTATGTACTCTACTCTTTAGGCTGTTGTACAAGAAGTAGGCATCAATCAGTTTCTTCAGGGAAGGTGCCTACAGGTAGTGAACTCAAACCCATTCAGAAGTGTTACATGCTCTCTGAGCAAACAGAGAATTAAGAATACATTGTTAATAATTCTCATATTAATCATCTCAGGTGAGCAGCCACACTCTGGACATGTACGCTTTCAGTGAGCTACATGTGCTGGGGAGCTTCCATCAGAAAAGGTATGTTCATGTGCTCTCAGATATTTTGATGCATAAGAATGTGAGAGTGGTCCAGCTGGGTCACACCACAGGTCCATCCAGCTCAGAGCCCTATTTTCAAAAAAGTCAAAAAGAGGGTGCCTAGGGAAGGGTGGAAGTGTTGCTGCTCAGAAATATTCATCCAGCATTCAATCATTTGTGTCTCATTGACTTCTTCAACCAGTTGTCTTACATACAATAATTCTCAGTGGATTTTTCTTACATGAATTTGTCTAGTTGCCTTTTGAAATCACGTAAACTTTCAACATCTGAAACACCCTCTGATAAGGAATTCTGCAGCTTAACTGCATGTTGACACAGATGGATTAGGGCCAGTTCATTTGAATCTCTCTCCTGGACCTGAATTATACTCTGGGAATTTAAGTGCTATTTACAGTTCGCTCTTGGTCCCCTAAACTGGTGACTTGATTGAACAATATCTGACAGCCAATACCTGCCGGTCCTACTGAAGCTTAAATTTATGGTCATTACATTTAAGATATTATTCTGGGGTGATATCACAGTGCTGTGCCAGGACTGAAGTCTTAAAACTGGGCCACTTATTAGACCTGTTCACCCCTGCCTTTTGCAGACTGTTTTATTTGTTCCTTCATATTACGTATATTTCCCTTTGCTAACACTTGCACTGTCGCCTTTTTTTTTTTTATTATTCAACAGAAATAGCATGCATTAATGAGAAGTACAACAAGAAGAATAAGAAATTTACATTTTAAAAAAATCAATCAGACTAAGATGAGGTAAGGTTTTAGGATACTGAAATCCAATTTCCCTTCTCACAGGGATATAAAAATTCTGTTCAGAACTTGGACAAGAAACAGCAAGGAAATGTATTAAGTATCACATTACGCTTTGATGGAGGAATGGAAGCAAAGGTATTGCTGGTAGCAGTTTGGATCTTTAACTCACATTGAACAATGAAAAATGAAAAGATAGGAAGAAAAAAAATTCTGATTTTTATTGCAAACCTTTTGGTTTTGTCTTTTTTATCTGTGTGCAAACCATCCACTTGTTAGAATATAACCCACAAGTCATTTTCTTGCCATTGTACGTGCCATTCCCACTGTGGTATAACAGATAGATAGGCAAAGCAGATAAATAGAAGAAGCAAATAAACTGTCTTCAGTGTCACGACTGCAATTTATAATTAACATGGACAGGGAAAAGTTTCTAAGCAGAGACTTCAAAAAATTACAAGGTCTGATGTTCAACTTGTTTCTAAATTCGTCTGTGAACCACTGATAAAATAGAATGAAAAGTCTTTGTAAAGTAAATGATATATTATTACACAAAATAATAGGAACATCTAGTGTTGTAAGTATGAATTAGGCATCCTGTGGTTGACTTCTGCATCATATAAATGTACTAGTCAGTCCAATTCTGAAAACAGAGCCAGGAATTCAGTAACCAGTGTCCCTTGTCCAACTATTAGTGACTCTCAAAGCTCCTTGGATAAAGGACCCATATGTAATGACTCATGTGAGTAGGGCAAACTGCCAGAGTGAGCTATATACGTTGAGTAATAATTAGCCAGAAATTGAGAGTATAAATATATGAAGCACAATTAAAGCTCACTGAATTCAATTATTTTTCCATTGGAATTGTTGGGATTGAATCACAATGGGAAAGGAAGTCTTGCTTAATGTACACCTAAAATAGCACGTACAAGTAAATCATTATTAGTTGTGCTACCACTGCATTGCATCTGTTGCCTAACAGAGAATTTCTGGTATTAGATTTAGTAATTTTTGAAGTGGGAAATTATCCTCTAAAACCTTATGAAATTTCAAGGATGCTTGAGTGCTGACAATACATCCCGGTTGTTTTTTCCCCTTCCACAGCGTGGATACATGCTTAGAGGGATGATCATCCTGCTTACTAGTTTGGTTTGGCTGTCAGCAGCAGACATTGGGTTTTCTTCATTAGAACATTAATCCATAAAGACTCAACGTCATTTATTTCCAAGTTATTGCTAAACAAGGAACAAACAACTTCATTTTGATGGAATGCCACTCACTTTCTTCATTAAGCCAGCCCCTTTCTGTGTTAAGTTCTGTAACTATGATATTAACATTCAAGTCATGAACATCTCTCCAGATTTCATTAATACCAACTAAGTCAAATTAAGCCCATAAAACTAGCAATTCCCATTTCTCTTGTTTATTACACTGGATCCTAGCATAGACAGATAATTAAAGACATTTCTTCATGCTCCTTGGTGCCTTGATTAAGGCTGTTCTCGACAGTCTGACATTCCACTGAGTGCCTGTCTTCCATTCTTTAACCCTTTTGCTGTAAATTTAACAGTCTTCCAATTAGTGAAGAGGGCTGGTGAGACAGGGACCATTTACCTTCTGCATTCACTTCTCTGCTTAGAAGGCGGACCATATTACCTTCCACAAATGATAGCTTCTGCAAAAGGAATCTTTTTCTTTGCTGTACTTGTCTTGCTGGTACTTCTGCCTGCTTGCTCCTCTTACGACTAGGGAATGACAGCAATGGGAGGTGCAGACCCGCAACAAGGAAATACCATGAAGCTTATTAGTAGGATTCCTAGTAGTGCTACAGCCCAAGGACAACCCAAGAAATCTGCCATTATCTACAGAGTTCCTTCATCGTTTAAGTTAGCCCAGGGATCTTTCCTGCTCCTGGAGACTCTAGTTAGGATGGGCAACCTTCTAGTAATCTTCCCCCAGGCTCGTAATACTTCATTCTTAGAGGTTTAGAAGAGAATATGACCATCTCCGAGCTCTAATGCATTATTATACTTGGGATTTGTGTGGAGTACAGAGTTTCTCACTGTCTTTTATAGGACTAACGTTATAAAAGCATAGTATGCAGCTCCAAAGGTTCAAATTCATGTGTGCATTTCTATTTTGTGTACATTTTGAAGGGCATTCCAAGAAAAAAGACATATGAATGTAATGACTAGTTGACCTCCCAACAAATTTGGATTGATGTGAGGCAAAGCATAGGGTATAATTTCAGAATAGATGATTTTTCATTTTTAAATGCTTGGCAAATCAAGTAAATTGGCAAATGAATAAAATTTATGAAACAAACATAGGTCTGAGTGTACAGTGATGGCTACCTCATAGATGTCTTTGTGATGTAATAAGTTTTGTATTTAATAACCTGTGTTTTATACCAATGCTATTAGGGAAGGTAGTGGGCACCAGCAGTATAAATAAACAGAAATGAACTATTTTTCTATATATTATACATGGACTACGTCTTTAGTCACAATAATATACCTTTGATTATGTTAGAATTAAAAATAACATTTACTCACTCTCAAGTTTGCTAAATCATCTAAATCTATTTTTGATGACTATGGCTAACCAGACTGACATGCATTAAGTGAACTAGAAGTAAAATATATTTAAATACAGTTTTGTTGCTGTCCCAAAATTCCAAAGGAATACTTCTGCCTACCATCAGTCATGTGTATGGAAAAAATGCTTCTGAAATCCTAAACCTAACTTTTCCTTTTAGCCAGTATAAATGTCCTTAACTTAAAAAACTGATCGTTAATAAATTAGAGATTATGTAAATGCTGCAAAATGCTTTTTATAGGAAAGCACTAGTCCTGATGAAAGGCTTCTGTGAGTACATTTACTTGTATTGGCATCTTTTCCTCAATCAGCTATTTCACCCTTGTGAAGATCAGTCCAGGAAAGAGTCCCTGGCACCTTCATTGAAAAGTAGGAATTGAGGAAGCTGGTAAATTCAAGTCATTTGCTTTTAAAAAGATGTTTTATGTGTGTTGCCTCAGCCAGCCCAAGCTTGTTTCAGGATGATTAGTAACTGTGTGTTTTCCAGTGTGTTGGAGTAGGCAAGGATTTTACATTTGCTAGTCAATGTGGAGTCAATCTTGTCACAAGCAAAGAGATTACCCTCAGACAAACACAGACACACAGCTTCTTGGAAAAATCAAATTAGTGCTTTCTTAGGACTTGTATTCCTTACATTAGATAGTGAAATAATTCAGGTGTAGAATGCTACTTTTACAACCTAATTTTGTAATCCCTTGCTACAGTCTCTAGTCATAGAAACCATGTCATCATCAGCGTCATCCTTGATTAAAGCCTTCTCCAACTTCTGATAGATGAAGATTCAGAGACATCATTTCTATTACTTAAAAATCTGGCTTTTCAAAAAAAAAAAAAAAAAAAAAAAGAGTTGAACAAAAAATATCTGACTACAAACTGAGACTATTTTAACATCATAAATCTACGGGCAGAAATGAGTTTCCTCTGTCTGCACTTCAAGTATACAAGAACTTGTGTTGTTCCACCATAGGCTGGGAAGAAATTGTGTGAGCACAGCTAAAAGCCACGCTGAACCTGAGTTAATAAGCCTCACTGAGCAGAAAATATATTACCTGAGAACTGAGGCTGCATTTAGTTGAACACATGTTCACATAGCTTCCATACAGATTTATCATGTATGCTTGATCTTGTCTTTTGGGACTATCTCTTTCCCAATGTGTTTTGTTTTGTTTTGTTTTGTTTTTTGGAGGAAAGACAGGCTACAGAAGATGGAGGACTGCACCATCCAAAGAGGAGGAATGTGGTATAAATAACACTGGAGCAGGCAGCCTGTTCAGCAAAGGCACCTAGTGCCTGAGTGTTGCAAACCCAGCTCTCCTCCTTCAGAGCAGCAGATGGCTCCTGGTCAAGCACTATGGTGTGAGCGGAGTCTGAGCATGGCTGCCCTTTTGTAGTGACATAAAAACCCCCAGAGGCATCTGTCTGGTCCCAAAGAGAGACTTGAGTAGCATCAGGTTTTCTTTATGCTGTCCTAGCCATGAAGCATACCTGAAGTCTACGCAGCACAACATGGAGTTGGGGGTGAGAGGTGGAAAATCAGAGTATCAAATTCTGTGTGATATCTGCTGGGCAGGTAGAGGATCTGGATAAACTGGCTTCCATCTAATTTGAATTCCTGCAAATCTCTTTCTACATATGCATTTGTTCCCTTAATGCCTCCTCACACTGAGTTCTCATCCAGAAGTTCAAGGAGCTTTATCTGGATGTTAAAACAGTCTGGGAAATCATTGCAAAAAGAATTTGCAAAAGTAATCAGGCAAATGTTTAGAAAAAATGACTCTGCTTATACCCTCTTCTGTTCAAGCAAATGATTTTACTGTCACATAGTTTCAAACAGAAAAGCTGAAGTGCGGGCTGGTAGTCATTAACAGTGTTCAGAATACGAGTTCCAAAACAGGAACCTCGATCTAAGCATAGACCCCAGCCAGTCAGAATGGAAGTGCACTGTATGACCTGTTTCTCCTACCTCACATAATCAAAACAACTCAAACTTCTCTTTTTGAATACATGACAGTAACAACACACTAATTGCAACTAATCTGCAGGCCAAGAATTATTCAGAACAATTACACGGTAGAGTTTCTAAAATTCATGTGTTTCAGAAAGTTTCCACTTGTAGATTTTAAACTGGAAAAGTACAGACCCTAAAAGATACATACTGCTGTGTAAATAATCTGCTAAGGTTGGACATGAGTCTTTCTTTCTTCCTTTCTTCCTTTCTTTTCAGAAAGACAAATAGAAACATCCAATAGAATGTGCTTTCATTGAACATTCAAGAAAATTGATTCAAATCCTTGCTTTTCCTCATATAGGCTACGGGCTTGATCCCGAGTGCCTTACTTTCTAGGTAAGTAACATATATTACAGTGTGGATTCATTTTCATTTTCACAATAAAACTTGCACTATGGACCTGATAAACATTTTTTGTGTGTGTGTGCAAAAATACATTGTCAAAAGTTCCCAGCCAGTTCTAATTGCAAGTTTGTTTCCAGAAAGGGAAAAATGAAAGGGAGGAAATATAACCATATTTGTTGGGCAAATCACATGCTAAATGCATCCTTCTGGTGGAACAAACAGATGTGGAATGACAAGCAGGGTCATCCAAAAAATCAGTCTTTGAGTTGGCAACAGGAGATTTATGTTCTAGTCCTGGCTCTGTCACTGATTTGGGCTTTACTTTCCAGCTCTTTGCCTTTTTGTATCCCTTACGCGTCTTGCCTATTTAACTTATAAAAACTTTGGCATAACAGCATTCCCTTAAAATCTGTAGCTGTTCTGTGAAACTCTGAACACTCCATGGTAGCAGTGCTGCTGCATTAGCAATGTCAGGCTGTAGGGACCTCCTCAGCCTAGATCTGAGTAGGCAAAGGTAGGAAGAGTTGCTGCAGCAGTGGGAATAAGAGCTTCTTAGGAGCAGTGTTTAATAGCCAGTCCTAGCTTCCAGCACAGCTCAGCTCCTAGTTGCAAGTGCAACCCCCCTATTCATCTCCATGGTCCAGGGAGTTCTCTGTCTACTTGCATAAATTTAGAGCTTTAACTTGAAAAGGATGGGGCTTTTCTTATCCTCGGGAACTTTTCCAGTTAGGGACTGATATTTTTACTATTTACAACCAAAAGAACTTCTTTGATGCCACAGAGGGATAGCAGCATAAGCCAAGGTCAACGTGATAAAATCATCTCTCAGTGCAAAACATCAAACCTTTGAAACATTAGTAATTGACAGGTTGATTGTTGGTGGTTTTTGCCACTTGGTCTGCATGGAGTTTAGGCGTTACATCAAATTCTGTTCTCACAACACTATTAGTCTGGAAGATGTGAAGTTAATATCAAAGATAGCTGACTCTAGCACTGTGCCCGTAACATTTATCATGTTGCACATATTGCTAAAGGGATATTTTATTCTCAGTGTTAAAATGATACATGGTATCTTTATAAAAACAGAAATAATTGTTCTTCACTAATCTATTAACAGTTATGTATGCATTTCACGGAACCTTCCTATGGGTAAAAAGGGCTGTTAGATTGTGACAACAGGTTTTATTTCTTCCTCTTTTTTAAATTTCATTTTTAGCCATTTAGGAGGGGTTTTTTCTATTTTTAGTTGCCTTGACTCACGCTTGAATTTACTAAATTGCTCTTCCCAAATGCTCACAGGGAGAGTCTCTCGAATTAATGGATAAAGCTAAACTCACTCTCATTCTGCAACTAAATTAGTATATTGCATGCAATTATTTATGATTCAACCAAACTGGCTTCCCACGGCCCCATAAATCTTATGGAGTCAGAACATTGTGGCATCTTCTCTGCTGATAGTTTTTGTTCTTTTGCCAGGCATAATACTCCTTGAATTGGAGAAAAACTTCTCCTACTCAGCAAGGACCAGCTACACTGCTGGTGCGAGTGAATTTAGGGAACTGTGTCCAGCTTCACTGAAGGAAAGTAGGTGTTTCCAATGGGACTAAGCACCTCCGTCCAAAACTGCAGTCTTTTAAATTCCTGCTCATTTGTTGCCATGCCCTGGAGCTGCCTAAGCTCTGTGGGCGCCAGCTTTTCACATTAAAATTCCCCAGACTCTTCAAATTCTGATGTGGGCATGTCCAGAAATGCCTCTTCTGTCATGGCACCAAGTTAGTTCACACCCCGGCACCGTCAGATCCAATGAACTCAGCTTTCCCGCACCTGCACTCCTCTTGCCCAAGGGGTAGAGCCACTGAACATTCCCAAAACACAGAAAGATGCTGTTCTGCGAAGTGCAGTGGCAGCAGTTGCTGCTCTCCTTTGACGCGTTCGAGAGCTCCATGGTCAGAGCTCTTACCCTAGATGTGGGAAAGCTGGGGTTTACGCCCTCCTGTGCCCGAGGGGATCAAAACCTACGCCCTTGCCATGAGGTCGGGGCTGTTCTGGGTGAAAGTGCTCTCCACCCTGCCCTTTGAAGGTCTTCCACCCTACAGGAGCAAACCACAGCTTCACAACAGCTGTGGAGAACATGAGCGAGCACGATGCTCTGAGGGGTTATGGCCCTCAAGGGAGAAGGTAAGGGAGGTAGGTTTCAGTGCCATTTCCCTCCCCTAAGGAGTTTCTGGGTATTATGTCCTAGGTCAAACGCATAAATGGTCTTTTTGGAGCACGTATGGGAAGGAGCTTCCCCAGTGCTGCTCAGTGGGATGCCGAGGAGGCTGGCAGAGGTGTGTTTCACCCAGTGCCCCAGTCACTCCTCCCCAGTCGACACTGTCACTGGAGCCTCTGAGCACTGCTGCAGCTCTCCTGAGGCCTCATGAAGGCTAAGTGTCGCAACAACTCTTCTCCTCAGAGAAGCAAAACGCCACCACCACTGAACTGGGACCCACTGCAGCATTTTAAGTACATATGATGTCCGTCACGCTCCACCTCCCAGCCACCCTGCAGCCCCACACACTGCCGTAGCTGCAGCCACCCCACCGGAGGCCAGCAGACACCTCATGCCCCCACGGCAGCCCTACTGCCAGGCTGCAGGACATTGTTTGTCCTCATTTCCCGTGGTCCAGGAGCTCTGCCCTCACAGCTTGCCAAAGCTATTGTCTGTTTGATGAACGGCTTGAGAAAATGGTGAACTGGGTTTCTTCTTTCAAGCGTATTGGAGAATGAGTTGTGTATTTCTCCGTAAAATGTATCTATCTGGGTGACAACCCTGCCAGCCTGGGGCTGCCCAGTTCTGCTAGCAACCATTGTTTCCCAGGGTAATTTTCATGAAGTGGTAGCAGCCTCTGGGACCCCAATTCACACTGAGCTTTTTGTTTCGCCTTGACTGTCGGAAGTCTCCAGTGACTCTCCAGTTTCTAGCAGTGAATTCATATGTGACACTCAAGTGCCCTTCAGTCTGCGCCCATTTTCATGTGATAGTTTGGATTCCTTGGCCCGCAAAGCCAAACCACTACCCCACTTCTTAAGTTTGAGTGAGTCCTTTGGCTTGCCAAGTGTATTGTTCAAAGATTGATTTTTGATCTTCAGTGGGCTTCTTTGACTTCCTTAGGCATGTTTCCAGTAGAAATAAAACTTGCAACATCAGTCTTTTTGCATATCTGTGCTACCCACAGTACATTTTGCCTGCTTTGTCTGATGTCAAACAAACCTGACAAGGAGATACAGGTTTGACAGGAGAGATGGGGCCTGAGCATTCAGAAATTCTCCCCAACAGGCATTGCCAGCCAATTTCTGTAGTGCAATATGTGTATATGTGATGCACGGTACGTATATATCATTGCCAAAATGCTCTTCAGAAGCAGGTTAGAGATATACAAAGATAACTGGAAATTTAATTTAAACTAGTCAACTGACAGACAGAAACAGGTAGGAAAGCAGCCTTCACTGCTGTCTTTATTCAGAGAATTAATTATTGAAGGGCTAGTGACAGAACTGGAGTTAGCATTTGAGAGGGCAGGCACTGCACGAACAGGTTTATGAATGTGTCCTGTGCAGCTTACCCGGCTGGTCCTGGCTGGAGGCAATCGTTTATATCTGCCTTAGGAGTGGTTAGGGGCATATTACTAATGCCAGGGATCCATACCCACTCCATAAATAACTATGTAACGTTGTTTGTGGAATTCATTTTGATCTGGTCCTTTGTAAGGGTAATGTTCATCTAATTTTGACTCTTTTCCCTATGAAGCAATTGCAAGGTTGATACTCTTTGTTTGAGTACAACAGTCATACATGTTTTGTTTTCCTGTGGTTTGCAGTATTCATGACTTTTTTCTATAATAGAAGCTGACTACACTGTAATCACTTCCAAATACTCCCCCTGACAAGGATAAATCAGCCTATGCTGAGCTCTGGGCTGCTATTGCCAGATTGCTGCCAATATCAAAGCCTATTTAAAAGTAGCTGGGGGATCTCAGTGCTGCTCTGCAGATACAGATGTTTAACATTTCATTACCAAAGTTTTACGCTAGCCTCCTCTACGTGACTGAACTGAAACCTTTTCAATAAACTTAGTGCTGCAGAATCAACTATTGTTGAAACAAGGCTATCATCTTCTGTATCTCTTCTCCCAGGCTGGCAGGTGTTGCTGGCATGTACAGTGATTTACTATTTACCCCTATATCAGCAATCCCTTACACTTCTATATAATTTCTGCCCTGGCAGGGCTTCTAGCAGCTCCAGCAGTCTGTGGCTCCTCTTTGTTTTACTCCTAGTGCCCTATGTGGTTGAGTAACCACTCAGAGCTGAGGATCATGACCAGTCTGTTTCTGGAAGACCGGCACTGCAGAGCACTCTCCTTGCAGGACCCGGTCAGGTGGAGAGGATGGCCGGGAAAAGCCCAGGCCCGCTCACTGCCGTGGCTGGCATGGATCATGAAGCTGTCGCAAGGGTGCTCATTTATATACTGCTCAGCTGTGCCTTTGCTATTTTCATGCACAAAACACCTGCCCTTCTCAGGCTAGAGGGACTTGTTGGTACTTACAGATATGGCTTTTTCACCTGAAAAAGAATCTCCCTGGTTATATATCAGCAAAGAAAGTTCAGAAGATCACATTGCTTTCATGTGTTTTTACAGCCTGAGAAATATTTTTTGGAATCATATCCTGGGCTGAATAGAAGGAAGCATGAACAGCAAGCAGGTCGAGGGAGGTGATTCCTGCCCCTCTGCTCCACTCTCATGAGACCCCACCTGGAGTGCTGCATCCAGCTCTAGGGTCTCCAGCACAAGAAGGACATGGAGCTGTTGGGAGTGGGTCCAGAGGGCTACAAGAATGATCCGAGGGCTGGAGCATCCCTCCTATAAGGACAGGCTGAGAGTGCTGGGCTTGTTCAGCCTGGAAAAGAGAAGGCTGCGGGGAGACCTTACTGTGGCTTTTCAATACTTAAAGGGGGCTTATAAGAAAGATGGAGAGAGACTTTTTACCAAGGCCTGTAGTGACAGGACAAGGGGTAAACAGGTTTAAAGTGAAAGAGGGTAGATTTAGATTAGATATAAGGAAGAATTTTTTATTACAATGAGAGTGGTGAGACACTGGAACAAGTTGCCCAGAGAAGCTGTGGATGCCCCCTCCCTGGCAGTGTCCAAGGCCAGGCTGGACGGGGCTTTGAGCAACCTGGTCTAGTGGGAGGTGTCCCTGCCTGTGGCAGGGGGGTTGGAACTAGGTCATCTTTAAGGTCCCACCCAACCAAAACCATTCTATGCTTCTGTTTCTATTGCTCTATGATGAAAATGAGCTAGCTGCACTGACAAGAAAGTAATACCTTGTAAGGCTTTAAACTAAGTTTGTTGTTATTCTAGTTGTTTGATATTTAGCAGCTCTTGTAAAACTGACTCACATCCTAGCTTTGGTAGTGACTAATTAAAATAACTGCCTCCTTTCTTCCAGCAAGATTACAGACCAACTGATTTCAGTAACATCTGTCATGACGTCACCCCTTGGGAGGTGAAATTTGATGAAGTTCAACACAAAACTCCAAATAAAATGGAAACGCTGATAGTTTAAAATGACATCCGGAAGCTTTGTGAAGAGCTAACTAGAGGGACTGCTTGAATAATGTTAGATCATACAGTAATGAGATATCTTGTCCCTTTTAATGTTAGGAAACACTATATTTGCATGAGAAAGAACACATTTGCGATGGCATCTGAAAAAGCACAAAACTTCAGCTAAGGAAAGATCACTATAGTTTCCAGAATAATTCATTAAATTTCCATCAGAAAGGACTGTATTTGGTCCTTTAAGCAGAGATGTTTTCCCTTCAGGACACTTTAGAAAGTGTATCACTCCATGTGGCAGAAGATACTATGGCAGCGAGACCTTAGGCAAGCATATATCAACAAGCCCATACCAAAAACAGCACAGGTGAGATGGCTTAAATCACTTTAAAATATGGCCTATCAGATGTATAAAAGTGCTCTATGTAAATGATAAAGTGACAAAAATGTGACTTTCTTTTATGAATTAATTAATCTAACTATTAATGGAGGCAAGAGGATCTTCAAACACAGGAAAAAATATACAGCAGCTTTAGAATGTGATGCAAGTTTTCCAGAACAACCTCTCCTGGCAGAATAGATTTTTAACATTTCCAGGTACAGCAGATTTAGACCTGGCATATATGTTGCACATACAAGAATATACATGAAGAGTTTTGTGACTATTTTCATGGGAGATATACTTACAGCAGAAGAGCGAATTTGTGGACTGCCCCTCTTTTATCCTTCAAGAATTCACAAATATTTTTCAAAGGAAGTGTCAGTTTTGATCCCCTCTCCTTTCCCAGGGGGCACATAAAGGCTAGCCCCAGGAAAACACTGGCCGCCAGCTTAGGTCTGGGAGTGAAATCTTCACCATGGTATAACTTCGGAGGAGAGCCATGTACTTCTGAATGAGATCCAAAACAGCCAGCGTGCTGAGCCTGGACCTGCCTAAAATCAGTACACTCAGCGGGCAGCTGCCGAAACCCACTTATTAGGGAGCGCTAAGGGCAGGGGGCGGCCTGAAACCCACAGCTGGCACACAGCTGCAGGCAGCCACCTCTGCCTGCTGCCGCTGCCCCGCCTGCAAACAGCCCTTGAGAGGCGAAACTTTCAGAGAACCAAACAGCTCTCCTTGTAACCACCTTTAAGAAACAACCACTCACCACGCTGTTTTGTTTGTGGGGTTTTTTTTAATTATTTTTTTTTTTTTTTTAAAAAGTGCGCTGGTGTTTTTGTTGTTTCCTTTTGTTCTGTTTTGTTTTCCCAAATATACAATCCCAATGGTACGAGAATGGAATTAATTTACCTTCTTAGCCTGGGGGGGTTCAAACCCACCGCCCTCACCCCCAGAAGAGCAGCCCACACATCTGGGCTGGTGGGATAAGAAGAAAACTTTCTACCCACCCCACTGAAACTGATCCAAGGCACAGCAAAAAATTCAGGAGTCACTGACTCGAAGCTGCTTGTTCCTGTCAAGACCAGGGCAGCTCTGGGCATGTATGATGAAAGCCCGTGCCAGAGGTACAGCCCCAAGGGCCTGAGAGATGGTAACATTAAAAGTGGTGTCTAAAGGGGGAAGGTTCATGCAGGATTTTGCTGCTGGAAGGATCACAGTCCTGTGCTTTCATGCTTGTGCTGGACAGTGCTTCCACACTTCTCACCTGTAGTGCCAGCACTTGAACCCTGAGATCCGCAACCTTTCACTGCGATTCGACGTTAGCAGAAGGGATCTGCTAACTCCATTCTCTTCCCCTCCGCCAAGTCTTTGCCTTTATGACCTCTTACAACCTGCCTTTCAGAAAGGGTTTCCCCCTTACTACCTCTCTTCTACCTCTGGACCGTGTTATGCCTGCATGGTGATACTATAATGTGAATAATAAAATGAAATGCAGGCCCTGCTTGTGCTGCTGAGGTCAGTGAAGCTGAATCTATTTACAGCAGCTGAGAAACTGCACAAATGTATTTGTTTTCCTTCTTTGCTCGAGAAATCTGAACCCTTCATTTTCTGTTGCATGAAAAGACACCGCATAATGATTATTTTGGCGGATCATTTCCCATCCGTTCTGCGTTGTCCTTTTTCTTTCTGAGTTTATACTGAAGTCTGGACAAAATCTTTTTAAAACGCTCTATTTGCCTGTGAGCTGCATCCTGACAAAAAGAAGGAAAAAAACACCACAACTTTTTATTTAATAAAAAGAGTTCTCAGGTCTGTCTTGGAGAGGAGTAGGAAACAGATTCCAGGACTATCATAGCAGCGTGTCTGTGTAAACTTGTACAGGATATTTCATCAGAATTTCATAGCTTTTTATTTTTAACCTGATGTCTAAATGAAACTACAATAAGCATGGGATGATGGAAAACTTTTTTGGATGTTTGAATTCCTTGGCAACAGAGGCATGTAGGTTGAAATAAATCAGTTTCTAGCTTTGGTTCGTGTACGTGAAAAGCTATATTACTTTTACTGCACCCATTATATCAGAGGTTTAATTAGTCACTGCCCAGTACAGTGATTCACAAATCTATCCCTGCTCAGAAAGTACTTAAGTGTGTGCTTCTACAAACCTAAATAAATTCTTCTGTATTTTTCAAGCAAGAGGCCATATTTTCAAGGAAAGTGATGTGGTAAGGTCTCATACCTAGTTTACACTACTTTAGAACAGCTATAAATCATAGCACAGTAAAATATCAGACACGACAACCCAGAGACCTGAATAGTATGTCCTATTTATGTAGACTGGGCGATAATTTTGACATTTTAATTGCCCCTTAAAGTTGTCTCAGCTGACACCCTAGTGCTTATTATTTTTTCAGTCACTTATGACTACTGTGTTTATCCTAGAACCCAAAATCCACTTCCTAAACTGTCCAGGTACCCAAACTTTCAGTTCTCTACTCCCCTCTTCTCCATCCCCAGTCTCTTATCAGTTAGGTACTTAATGTATTTGTAATAACAAAATATTTGGAGTATACCACAAGTTTAATATGAAGCATTAATAATGTGGAAGCTCCTAAACTCTTTCATGAATAGCTCTTCCCTATAGAATTCACTTTAATCTGTGTTTGGGATGAAAATTTACATATGATCAACCTTTACTCTCCAAGTACCCCTTTCAATATTTAACCTAAGACAGCACTTAACAAACATGTTTAAACATTTAAATCTACTGTTAACCATCAGAGGCATGTAACTCCACAACACTGCAAAGACGAACTGCTCTCTTGCATCTTTTTCTACCTGCCATCCCATCTTAAAAAAAAAGGCACTAACTGCAGGAGGTATTGCAGAACATCAGGAAAATTAGCAAGTCTGAACAACTGAAGAAAACAAATATTAGAACGGGTTTCACCCATAAAATCGGTCTCCCAGCAGATTTACTTCTATATTAATTGCTAGCATGAATACTTTGGATGCAATAAAAAGTCTCTGAGCTGAACAGGACTAATTCATGAAGAGTTTGATGTTGAGATTTTCAAATAAACTCTGTCTTGATTTTAACATCGACTGGCTGAATAGGGATAGTTTGACCCAGGCTGTGCCCTTCAGAATCATTGTACAGGTTGGGGCTGTTATGTATAATATTGTTCAGAAGTTGAAAGGCAGGCAATGTTCTTTACCTGATGAGAAAAACACCTCAATAAAAATAAATTATATGAAGCTCCACTGGAATTTTGAATGCACCAAACTTGTGTTACATGATTCAGGGAGAGATTTTATGTCCCCCTGCCACAGTCAGGGACACCAACCTCCAGGCCTGGATCTACACAAGGCCTGCCGGAGGTTGGTGGTCCTGCCTGTGGCAGTGGGGTTGGAACTCTATGATCCTTGGGTCCCTTCCAACCCAGACCATTCTACGATTCTATGATTCTATGATGTCCAAATAGTACTGAATATTCAAAGTCTTATGACATTTTTGCTCCATTCATAAGTTTATCTGATGACTCCACTTCCAAACCTCATATTTAAAAATATGTAAAACATGATCTTGCTTCTATTTTTATTTTTATGTATTTATTTGTATTGATTTTATATTTAAAACTGATCTCAGCCTCTTCAGTTTCTTACTCTAGAAGGACTCTGTTGTCAATTCTCCACTTTAACATAGTTCCCCTGCTGTGTGCAGGGTAGAATTGTGCCATTTCTAAACTATAATCAAATGTGAAATCTTTTTGTTTTTTTTTTTTTCCATTTAAAACAATACACTGTTTTTAAACAGGGCATTTTCATGAAGCTATGAATAACTCTGCCTCACACAGATTTTAGGAGAAAATATATCATTATCTCCATCAAAGGTCAACCACAGATTATAACCCTCTTTTTGCTTGTTATGATGAATGCCTTTTCTGTGGACAATGATAAGATATGGCAAGAAATGTGTGAGAACAGAATCTTAAGCGGAATACATAGCCTTGGGTCCAAGAACCTTTTTCCATTATTTTCTGTTATGTTAGCTGGCTAATACTAAATTACCACACTCCAAATTAGTTTATTTCTGCTCTTTTTCTTTTAAAGACTTCTAGGGGAGCACTATGCATCAAGCAAAGCTGATGGACGCTGATCCTCAGCTTCTGCAACTTCCAGGGCACTCAGAAAAAGATCACCAAGGGAAGACTGTTACTTGATATACTGATGGAAAAACAGACCAAGAAAAGAAAATCCAAGAACCAGCCACATTGATTTGGGGTCTGAAGGATCCAATTATAGAGCAGGATTGCTGAAATGGATGTAAATTTAGAACCCAAATGTAACTGGTGGCACTGCTTGAGAAAGCAAACCATCTCTTGGCTGGATGCGTGTCTCAGAGCAGGAGCAAAACTACATGGCAAAAATTTGGAATGTGCAGTGATCTTCTCCTGTAAAGTACATGGAAAGGCTCTGAGGGGTAATCAACCAGACTTGAATAGGGTAAGCTGAAGAAGTCATTAGCTGAAGTACTCTGTTGACAGACTTTAGTTCATCACATATAATAGCCAAGGGTTGCCTCAGAGCTTAACTCCCACTTTGTATTTTGTAACTTGTTTCTATAGCGCTACAAGACCAAGCTCACGTCCAGCAGCCAGTGGCTGTATGACTGTTGTATGCATCTGTGAAGTTGTGGACTGAGGGAGCACAGGAACATTTGGAGTGTGTCCACAGAAAGAGAAGTTCACAAACACACACCTTTTTCTTTCCAGCTCATTTAGCAGAGGCTCACTTTCTAATTGGGAAGCAGAAGGGAGTGTTAGGCTTCTGCAGGTTTTCTGTTTTATTAGAGCAGGTATAACTGAGCCTCCTAAGTTTTAGGAGCAAGGTACATGTGCAAAGAAAAAAAAAAAAATTAAATGTAATCTGTCTCACCTTGGGATTGCAATATTTCACCAATGAGTTTTCTTCATGAATTAGTCCCTCTTCATGTACTTTTGTACATGAAGGTACCACACAAGTCTAACACTCAGACTTGTCTACCTCTAAAATATATTTTGATTTGTTAAAAAAGAAAAAAAATGGAAAAAAATGAAGAAAATGAAGAAAATAGACTGGTCTCAATTAGCTGAATCATACAACCAGTTCATTCTTCTGAATTGTTATAATACAGCTCTTAAGTAGATGAAGAAAGAACTGCACAGTTCTTACACAGGCAAAACTCCCCAGAACAATAGGATAAATCTGTTGCAAAAGAAAAAAAAATCATTTTCCATTGGGTTAGCAGCAAAAGCAGTATTATGCAGCAGCCACTTAGTATTATAGACAAAAGCTATGGTACTGTGGCAGAACACGGCTTTGAGGAGATTTTGATTTCATGACTTGAAACTAAATCCTGCAGTTTGCCCACTTTGATACATTTTTCCTGCTTCATGAGATCTTGGAACTCCACTGCTATTACTTATTTATTGATTGTCCTTTAAGAAGGATCCGAGCACAGAGAGGAAAACACTTCTTAGTATTCAGTTTGTCTATAGGTGTACAGGGATATGGGGGGGGGGGCACCGTCGAGTGTCTCCACCTGCACTGACATTAGTAAGACTGATGGTGTTTCTCCCACTAGGAAGAAATGCATTCTTTAAAAAGGAAAAAAAAAAGGTAACTTATCATCAGCTGGAGAGAGGCTGAGCCAGTAACAATGCCATGGCATGATTGATTTGTTTTTTCTAACACAGCCTGTGCAATATCAATGAGTTGAGAACACCCAGATGAAGGGAGGAAAGTTAGGTAATACTGATTGAATTTCTCCACATTTCTTTTTTTTTTTTTCTCTCTCCCCATAAAAATATTTTCTTTAGAATAAGACACATTTGTCAGATTATAAAAAAAAGAATGCATTTTCCTGGTAAAGAGGATGTTTTTGTGATTAAAGCACGAGCCTGGTAATAGGAGTTTTCTGTTCTGTTCTCAGATATTTGTCACATCAGGCCACATTCTGCTCTAGCTATCACAGCAGCTCCCACTGTCTTCAAGGAGAGCTCTATCTGCTTAAGCCAGGTGTGCTGTTTCTGCTTGGGAATGGCATAGATATTACTCAGTGACTCTCCTTTCCAAAGTGCGTTTATGAAGATAACATTCACTCACATCTCTGAGGTACTGCTAGAACACCAAATATTTGTATTATTTATCATTGTTACAATCAGCAGTCCAAAAGGCCCAGCTGGCATCTGACATTTTATTGTTCAGTTTCATTAGGGGCCCATCCTTATGATTCATTACAAAAGTGCATTTGTCCTGTGTCTGGGTTCCTTCTCCACTAAACCTAGAAGGGCACCAGGTAGACATTGTTCCTCCAGCCTTTGAAAGGAAGGATTATATATGCTCACAGGTCATGAAAAATTTTTGGAAACCACAGGCAATTCAACTCATCTTTCTCTCTCCATGCTGCCTTAGGTCAGTCTGCTTGTGGATCCCCATCAGAAGCAGCAGCTCAAGTTTATCAATACCTCAATTTTCATCAGAGATTCTTTTAAGGAAGCTGCATTCATGCTATTACATATCTTCTCAATCTCTTGTTCTTCAGAGTTTTAAAAAATATGGTTCTATCACATTTTCCTTATAGTCTTCTTTCCTTAGAGCCCTTTCTGAGTATAGTGCATCAACTGGGATGTGTGTACATGTGTGAAAGTGAAGGTTGTCCAGTCTGGGGGTAACAGTGCCAATAAGGTACCAGATTCTACTTTTTTGGGGTGTCAGGATAGCCTGCTACACCAAGCTATTCCTGGGCTGACGGTACATAGCTTTTGGTATTTATTCAGTCTCTCAATACTTCTACCACTCTTACTACTGATTCAGGGGACTGCCTTGAGCTCACTCAGCACCAGGTAACCTATTAAAGGACGACAAAATGGACTGAAGTTACTCGGTGCTCATTTCAAGGTGCTTTTACCATCATTCTCCAGTCTTTACTCAAAATGCTTGAATTTGTGGTGAATGCAGATTACCATCTGAGGGCAGCTCTGCTAACATTTTCCATCACATGACATTGCAGAGAAAATTGTAAATCCCATGAAAGATGGAAAAAAAACCCAAAGCACCCTACAAATCTGTGTTCAAGGACTTTGATTTGTTTACTCCAGTCTTCAAAGCATTATCTTCCTAGGAAAGTGAGAATTTGATAATATGGACAAGGTCATGGGAAACATAAGTCTCATTTTGGAGGTACTCACTCAACACAATTGTTTAAGCACTACTCTTATTCAGCAAAACACTTGTGTTTACCTTTCCTTATCATCTTCTTAAGCAGGCAGGCTAGAAAAAAAACATCCATGCCACAAAGATCTCCACTGAAGTTAGAAGCCAGGCATGAGTATCTCTGAACTGTTGAACTCCGAACTGGCCTTTTTTATCCTGTAGCAATTTCTTGAGAAGCCTTTTAATTAGTTTTGTATGTATGCCTAGTTCCATTCACCTGTGAGACGGAGCCATCCTCACATTGCACAGTATAAGAAGATAGATGATATTAAGGAGGAATCCCGATTTCCTTGGTGTCCTGAGTGCTGAGAATAAGTTCCTAGAGCAGACCATATGTCCAAACATTCCCCAGTTTCTGGCCAAACCCAGGTCACATTAGAGCTACCTGACGTGGCAGGTTCGGTCGCTCTCTAGCCAAAACTTCTGACGCCACCTTCGTCATCGTGAGAGCTGGGCCTGTATAACCTAACAGCACACCCTCTGTCCTGTGAGACTGTTAAGGAGGGTTTTGGAAAGGGAGGCTGCATTAACAAATCAGCCTCCCCAACTTTACCACTGCCCTAATCTCCAGCTAATCACTCCGGACAAAAACTTCATAATGCCAGTCAGCAATAAACAAGCCATAACACTGTGGTCAATTCAAGAAGTGGAAAAGAAACATGTAAAGCACTGCAAATTAATCCCACAAAAATACACAGATCAGGGAACACAGAAACTGATCCCAGCCTCTTCTTTACACAGATCCCATTAAATCTTTGCAGGCTGCTTCCTTAAGAGCACTAAACCCTCTACAAACAACTCATTTAGAAAGCAGTTAACCAGTCTCTCTACTCCTAAAACACATTTTTTTTAAAAAAAAAAGTGTGGCAATGACAGTATTGTATACTGATTGACAATGAAGCCTTGTCTACAAACTGCAGTCAATTTTCTTTGGAAACAAGGAATGCAGCTATGCTCAGCCCTTTCCATGCCCACCCAGAGCGGGGGGAGGCATAGACAGCTACTTGTGTTTCTCTTAGCTCCCCACTACCTATGTTGGATAGTCCCTGCAGCTCCTCAAGTCCTTCACTTCAGCAGAAGCTGCAGACTGGTGACCTACTGGAAACCAGTGAGATTTGTGCTTCTGAATCATTTTGTCTTATTTTCATTTATGTATTTTTTCTTAATAGCCCACCCTGAATGTGGAGCATGACATTAACTGTGGATATATCACAGTCCTTAGTTGTTTTCCTTCATCGAGACTGGTGTGGGTGAAGAAGTAAAACACAACTACAGCATTTGGCATAAATCACAGTATGCTGTAGCTGAAAATTCATAGTATCATTCTCCCGCACTTGGCACAAACCCCACTTGCTGAAAGTGTGATGTCATAGAAATGCAGTCATCATGCCACTGCCAGTATTTGCATAACAGATGCTCATTAAAGTGAGGCTGAAGGACATTACTATAGAAACAGTTAGTCAGGGAACCTCAGCCTCAGTTAAGGATAGCAACTCTCGCCAGAAACTCATAAACACTTGGAAACAGAAATGACTGATGAATAGTAGGTAAATTTATCTACTTTGATTGTCATTTTGATTTCTTTTCTGCTCTGCTAGATTCTTATCCTAATTTAAGCTTAACAATTTCCAAAAATAAAAAAGTATTTAAAACACTAGAAAGACAATACCAGATCCTCCTCCAGACTAATCTGCCGATCCAAGAGAAGTGGCGCCACACATAATGCCGCATAAAGCAAGTAAAGTTATACAAAGCCATGCAGCTGCACAAATTTGAATTAGATCATCATAAATCTAGTGTGTGGCCTGGTGCGGCCACCTCACAGTGCTCCCAGCAAACCAGCCATATACCAATGCCTTCACTAGCTTAATTGCTCTGCCCAAGAGGCTTTATGTAATGCCTCAGACAACAGCATAACGAACAGATCAAAAGCAGAGTAGTCTTCTATTCTTCACCATGAACTCATATATCAGTGGTGAATTATGTCATTCACAGCACGCCAGGAGAGTTCCAACATATGACAGCTTCTCCCCTAACTCCAGATCAACTGCTAAAATTTAGGAAGCTACATTGACTGCTGCACGTGTGTGCACACGCGCACGCACACAAAAGGGTCTGTTACTACTTGCATTTGGTTGCTCAGTCCCGTACTTTTTTGCCCTGAATTCGTGTCATCACTCTGCAGCGCTGTTATAACACAGCACCTCAGCTGGTGCATGTTATCACAGCAAAATTCATTTCAGTGATTTCACTGTCATTTCAGTGACATTAATTCGCTCCAGCTGAAGACCTTCCTGGAGTTCACTGACTTCAGTGAGGCCATTAAGCTCAACCTGGGTCTTTCACAATAGCTGTAAACATGATGGTGTCCGTTTTACATTTCAGTGGTGCTAAGAAAGAGCCGGTGTTGTTATGCAAGAGGTCTGCCAAACTGGGCTTTGACTTCCATAGTGATAACATGCTCTCCCAAAATGACTAATCCCTTTTTTAGCAAATATTTTTCCAGCAAATTTAAAAAGGTCATGGCCATCCTCTATCACACATCAGTGTATTTTATATCTTATCAGATCAACAGCTCATCTGTTTGCCCACCTTAAAAGGCGATGCATATCTCATGAAATGTATACAACAGTAGTAATGAAAAATACAAAAAAGTCACCAGTAGAAGAAATACATGTCTGTCAAAAATGTACAAACAGACTGTTACTTTGTATCTATAAAGAATAGCTTAGATGATAGGAAATTATTTTTCTTTATTTTTTCATAGATAAGCTCTTACAAATGATTGAATACTTTTTTCCTATCAATTAAATTTTAAAATTAACTGTCAAAATAGTGTTATGAGAAATATTATGTTCATTAAGCTGTTAACACTGAGATCTTACTTTTTAGATTTATTGTGATTATTTAAATATATGCATATCACTGTTAGAGAGCAGAGCCATAGGAATTCCAAACAAATTATATTTCTGAGCAAAGGGCTCTTTGCTGTAGTTTATATATATGTAGCTTTTAATGTAAATATACTGCAATAAAAATCATGAGAAAACTTGGCATTCAAACTTTCCTTAAGTAGTTGAAAAATTCTTAGCTTGAAACTGCCATTTATCTGCCATTTCTGAAAGGTCATTATATCCATAATATAAACCAAGACGTTAAAAATAAAAGCACTAAACATTTATAATAGAATATGGAATCCCTCTTCACATTAATCATAGTGTTCATGTTTGTGTTTTATGCTGTAATTCTTTTTAGTTTTTCTTATATTTATTTTGCATAGTTGATTCTATTAATTGTTAAAATTACTCCACTGCACTTGCTATTCTCTTTAATATTTCTCCAGTTGCACAGTTCTTTAAAATGTATTTAAAATGAAGATTCTTTCTTCTATAATAGCTCTTTAATACTTTGTCTTAAAGGAAACTCTTAAAATACACAATTCTAATTAGCTGATACCTTTACAGTCCACAGACTTCTGCTATTCTGTTCATTTAAAGAAATAAGAATAACCAGAGACAAGTAGATGTTCGCTTTTAATGTTTCACCTGCTGATAATAAGTGACTCTAAGTCTGAGGCTCGCTCAGGCACTGGCCTCTCAGGGGACGCTGTCAGTGGAAATTGTGCTTTTGAAAAAATACACACTTTTGCTTGGGAGAACACGGATAAGGAGCACCAAATGCCTCCCACTAGGCAACTGCCTGATGGCAGGTAATGACTTCAGCAATGCCTGACATGGCTGAATTCATGGGTACAAAGGAGTTTTTAAGAACCATCAGTCCCAGTTGTTGTGCTGAAGACAGATTGCTGTTTGCTCTGTAACATTTCTTTAACCTTTGTGGCAGGCAGGCTTTGAACAAACCAAGCTCTCCACTGTCTTCTCCTCCCTACCTCTGGAGGATTCTACTCCGGCCTTTGTGCCCAATATCATCCTTCCCACCAAATTCAGAGCAAATTATTCAGTTACTTTGGGAGCCAAACCTAAGCTATCTGCCCTGTGTTTACTAATTACTGCCACAAGTTTAATAAGAAGCCTCTTCTATCCTTGCCTTTCATATAATTGTCAAAAATATTTTTGCTACTACTCTAGTTTTCTTTGCAAAGTTGAACTTATCTCAGGTTCTAACAATACTCACTTTTTCCTTGACATTTCTCAACCTTTAAAACACCAAGTGTTTTTCTGATGAAACTTTTTGTCACCCCTATCTCTAATATTCTTCTGAATCTGGTTCTTCAATCAGTTAGGTTAGGAACATTTCTCTATAAGCCATACCCCCCAGCACGCACTAATGAATCAGCATAGTTCCTGGTCTACCTGATATGTAGAAATTCCAGCCTGCTCACACATTGAAGTCCTTGAACTCTTCAGTTCTGCTGACATCTTTAATAAAACTACATTTTTTGCAAAATTGGGCTTATTAGGAGTTTCCACATACGCACCAAACAATGAACTCTTCCCATGTGGTCTGCTACATCACACACAATTTTGCTTGTTTGGCACATTCCTTTTCCTTTTTATTTTCTGGAAATTTTTCCTGACTTACTTACATGCCATAGGCCTGATGCTTTTCTTGGAGGCTTTTGTTTGCATTTCTGTTTCTGATAGCTGTCTGGTATAGGAAAATTGTCCTGAAAGTGTCAGGTCAGACAGTAAGTAGCCTTTTCCCTACTCTTTTTTACAGCTCAAGTCTTACTTATAGTTGATTTTTAATGAAGAACCTGCTTTAAAATGCCTAAAGATGGCTTTTTAATTGGTTTCCCTCATTAAAAAAAAAAACCTCACTGTCTTCAAGTCCTTTACTGTTTTCCTTTGTTTCTGCATTAAGTAAAACAAAACTGTCATACCTTCTTTTATTCTCTAAATGTAACTATCCTCTGACTCTTTCAGTCCTTCTTCAAAGCTTTTTTTTCCTCTTTTTTGTTACCGAGTATGAAATCTTCTTTGTCTGCCCAGTGCTTCTGTACCAAACCACTATCCCAAGTAATGCCATTTTTAGCTCACGCTCACATCTGTGGATTTCCTGTACAGTTCAAATTGCTGTTTAAAACTTTTTCCAGGGCTGCAAATATAAATTGAAACTGCCACCAGTGCATTTGTTTTCCAGTAACTTTTGTGCCAGTAAAATTTGATCATTAGAGTACTTATGAAAAGTGGTCTTGAAAAGGATGGAAGATGAATACTCTCATTTAATGAGCACATAGTGACTCTCTCTAGAAGATTATAGAGGAATACTAATCTTATTTTCTTAAAACAGCTCTCTGTTGAGTCAAGAGATTGGACCTGGGGCCTTTGAGATCTCAAAACTGAGTCCAAGTAGCAACAAAATAGGTAAACTTCTGAGTTTATAATTGAGGAAACCATTGCAGATATATTTTGCACTGCTTATCCAACAGTAATGAATTTTCATCATTTGACATTTTTTTCCACTTTTTGAGCAAAAAGTAAAGATGGGGGGAAAAAGTATCACTTTTTCAACAAATGGTTCATATGCTACGTTTGTTTTTCTACAGAATGGCAAGATGATCAAGAGGCCACAAGAGGCCAAATCCTAACCCAAGGTATTTGGGTTTAGTTTTCTTTCTCAGTCAAACCGTCCTTCAGACAGTGAAAATTGAGCAAGGGATTTTGGGACTTGGCCAAAAAACAACAAGTTCCCCAACTTCCTAATTCCAAAGGAAGCCTGATGATTTCCCGTGAAGTCCAACCTTGTATATGGTAACGATAATTCTCATTTTCTGTCCTAGCCACAAATCATGAGTGTGACTCACCAAGTATGCTCTTTCCTGACTTCTGGGTTGTTTTTTTTTTTTCATCTGTGTGCCATAGCGTTAAAATGCCAACTGTGGTTTCTGCCTGGCCCTCCTTTTCATTTGCCAGTGCCTGTACATATATTTTAATAAATTAAAAGAGTTCTTACTAAGAACCCTTATTAACAGCTTACATGCTGTGTTGCACAGAGCAGGTACAACTTGGCTGAAGATGTCATACCTCAGCCATCTGGCAAAACAAGCACAGCAATGAGATCTCCAGTATTGCTGCAGGCACAAATGCTGTGGTAGCGACTCTTTCCAGGGTGGATGTAACTTCTCCCCAAGTACAGTAGGCTGCATTAAATATGCTGAAAGTTGCTGGAAGTCCCGGCAACAGGGAAGTCACTGTGAACAAGTGGCCAGACACGTAGCTCTAGAACTTCTGCCGCTCACCAACAAAACCAACATGGTTCTGCAATCCCATAAAGATAATAACTACAACTGGTTATCTGACAGAACAGAGCTCACCACAGTGGGAAATGCTGTGGTTAATTCTGCCAAATATTTTCCATTTCCTGAAATTATTCCTGTTTTGCTCACTGTGAGTTCTAGCCAGTTAACCTTTATGAATGTGCTGACTTCAGCCAGGTGTTCAAGCCTCTGGATTATCAGCACTGGGAATGAAGACGACGCATGGCTGAGGGTACCTGCATGCTGTTGATCTTCTGTATGTTTCATTATTTCCTCCAGGGTATTCAAATAATAGTCGAAGAAGATAAGCAACAGTAAAAGGAACACTGGATTCATTCTAATTACAGAGATGTCTGAGTAAAAAAGAAACACTAAAAGGGTTCAACGTACTCTCCATAGATGATCAGAAAGGTGGGAAACACAGAAACCCCACTGTTCCTGTGTTCAGTACAGGGCTTTTACAGCCATTAGAGGTCACCACAGACTCCAATCTCTATGAAAAAGGCGAACAACTTATCTGAATATACGATGCTCTTCAGCGTTAATGTGAAACAGTAGTGACTGATTGTATGATTTACTAGACTGAAAAACATTGTTAATATAATTTGGATGTGGAAAAACGACCAAGCAGGATGAGCTATGATTGAAGGATTATCTGTTGAAGACGACGAAATAATAGGAAAGAACATAAAAAAAAAAAAAGTCATCTTAGGCAGTGCTTAAAAGAGTGACTGAACTGATAAGGAACCAAGAGCTGGATCTGTTAGTGTTCAAAGAAAATTAAGAAATGCCTAATGATCAGAATCCAAGTTTGGGAGTAACTTTGTTTGTTGTGCTTGTTAAAAAACTTGTATGTTGCAATGGAAAAGAGAAACCTTGAAATGTTAATGAAGGCTATGTGACTTGTCTGTGAGTTCCAGTCGTTGACCAAGACCCTATTGTACTGGATGGGGAAAAAAATGGATGGATCTTCCTCAATAAATTTATAACCTAAAAGAGAGGGGTGGTGGGGCGAGGGAGAAGAGGAGATAGGTATGGACTGTAAGTACAAAAAAAAAAAAAAAGAGTAGAAGAATGCTATAAAAAAGCATTATCAAAGATGCCAACACACCAGTAAGTAGTCTACTTGCTGGGGTAGCCAAATTTGATTTTGCCTACTCTGCTGAGAAACCTTGAGCCGGGAATGTGCAAGTACATGTCTGAAAATCTAGGATGTGGGTGGTGAAGGCTGGCCAACAGAAAGAACAGAATGGGCTGCTAGGGAGGATGGCAGCAAGCCATGAAGCAGCCTGAGAGGTATAAGGGGTAGTTTGTTTGATGTGGCAGTGAAGGAAGACTCAGCAGAAGAGAAGAAAGGGAGAGAGGGCCATAGGAACAGGCAAAAAAGCACTGCAGAAACATCCTGTAAAGATAGGAGTAGGACAGCATTGCATTAGCCAAAGAAAGAGAAATGAATGTTGTAGTATAAGGGTTCATGATGCATTAATAAACATCCTAGAGGGTATCTCTGGAATTTCTCTTGAAGGTGTTACAAAGAAGAGTTTAGACATAGCCTGGATGTGCAGAACAAAGGGAGACAGTGTGGATAATGCTTAGAGTACAAATGGGAATGACAGGCAGGAGGGCAGTGTGTGTGTGTGTGAGGCACTGCACAGAGATCAGGTAAACTCTGACCTGAAAAGTTCACAATCTCAAACACAAGGCAGGTGTTTAAGACAGGCAGCAGCCAGTTAAAGTGGAGGGGTGAAATGTGCTCGTAATGCTTAGTGGAGCTGTAGCAACAACCACAAGTCACAATTTACATAAGATGTTATTGCACAGCAGGTTTCTTTTATGCATTACAGCACAGATGTATTTTAAAGTGGCATTTGAAGTAAGATGAGTTGAGACACTGGCATGTCCAGACATGTGGAAAGCAGCTAAGACTCTGCTTCTGTGCTAGTATCTAGATCTGGAGCCAGGAAAGGACTGAAGGGAACTGAATTTTCTGGTTATACATCTGGTTTGGGGTTGTACAGCATTTCTTGACTACCCTGCTACTAAATAGTCATCTAAATATTTACTTGCTTGCATTATCACAACCAGACTAATGTAAATATTTTCCTTTTAAACTGTTATCAGTATCTTGCATACTCCTAAATGTGAGAATATTTTTTCATATTACATAAAATGGGAATGTGAACAATAAACCCAAAGTGAGAGAGTGATAATAACATACATATTGCCGTGAGTTTTGGGGAGCAGTCTGAGCAAGAAAAGAGGACACTGAAATCATGGAAACTGGGTAAATAAATCCTTTGAAGATCAGGAAAATATTGGTAGAGCACAGAAACTCTATGTCACAAGTTGAAATCCATCAGGAATTTCTTTTCTTGTAAGAAAGCTGAATGACAGAAAGCACAGATACGCTGTCAGACTGATATTCTCTCTCCATGCTTAAAGGCATCCTCGGTCCCTTGGACCATGCTGGAGAGACATCTTACCCCTGCACAAGACTGTCCTGTGCAGTGGATTTCACAAGCTCTGTTGGGGACCTATTCCACCACATCACCATATTTCAATTTACAACATTGTCCCAATAGTGCAGCAAAACCTTTTTGCTGCAAATTAAATCAACACCTTCTTGTCTACCTCCCGTGGACAGGGAGAACAGCTAGCTCTGCATACAGGAAGGTTGCTGTCACATTGTTCTCGTCCTCCCTAGACTAAACAGAACCAATTCTCTTGACCTTTCCTCATGCAGCATGTTTTCCATACCACTTATCATTCTTGCTCTTCTCCTCTGGACTCTGTCCAGTTTGTCTCTACCATTTTTAAACTGTGGTGCCCAAAACAGGACAAAGTGCTCAAGCTGAGCCTCCCCAGTGCCAAAGAGTAAAACAGAACAGCCATCCACATCTTACATAAGATACTCTTGCTAATACGCACTACAGTGAGATTCTTCTTTCCTCAGTGTATGATGCAGCTCATTCTTATACAGTTTAGGGACTGTATAGTCTTCAGATTGCCTTCCTGTCCTGCATCCCACGTAAATATTTCCCATTTTGTATTCATGCAGTTGATATCAGTGGCAAATTACACTCGTCTGTTTTTCTGAATTTGTACTACTTTTATCAGATCATCCCTCCAGGCTCTAATACAGTCCTCCAAAGTGCAGGCACTTCATATCTGCTTGTGTAACTTGTGAACTGCTTCATCTTTCAAGTCATTCATAAAAATATTGAGTAGAACTAGACCAAGAAGTGACATGGTGAACTCATCTACCCTGTATTTTCCTAGTTTACTTTTGAGAAAAGCATGTAGGACTGTGTGGAAAGCCTTCTTAAAATCAAGATATAGCAAGTCCACTGCTTCATTCTTACCCCCTTGGCCAATTACCTTGTTAAAGAAAAATGAGATGGATTTGTTTCAGATAAACCCATTCAGCACTTTGTTATCACTGTATAATGTTCACAGTATTCACAAACATTATATGCTGTATCATTGTACAATTTGCCTGGTAACAGGATTATCTGTAGGCATCTACAGTTTATTAGGCTCCCATTTTTACAGATAGGTGTTATAGCAGACATTTTCTCATCCTTGTATCTTCCATGGTATTCCATATCTTCTTTAAAATATGTGTTGATGGTTCAGTGATTGCTTTTGGCTAGCTGATTCAAGTGTTGCAAGGTGTGTATGCCTGCCTGTTCCTGTTAACAAAGTGTTTGTGTTCTATGACTGTATGGTTTGATACACTTTACTGGAAGAAAGGTGTCCACATCACACACTAAGAACTGAAACTTCCAAGGAGTTGAAGGAATACAGTGACATGAGAAATAATCTGTGTTTTCTAGTCCTTACTAATGGTTCCCTAGAAGAGTACTGAGGATATGTACTCAGTCAATATAAGGAAACTTGCAGATGCAACAGTGGAGTGGGAAGGAGATTCCTGTTTCAAGGGCTCAGTAGACATTTTGGTTATGTTAGGACTAAGGCTAACAAACTTGAAGGTGAATTTTTAGGAGTGTATATGATAACTAGCAATTCCCTGAAAACAAGAATATCTTAATATATTTTCCTTATAGAATCATAGAATAGTTTGAGTTGGAAGGGACCTTTAGAGGTCATCTAGTCCAATCCCCCTGCAATAAGCAGGGCCATCTGCAAGTAGACCAGGTTACTCAGAGCCCCGTCCAACC
>KL274922.1:0-19419 GCA_000699545.1 Podiceps cristatus
TTCCACCAGCTCAGGGTACTGGGTATCCAAATTCATCCCCTTAGCACTAAAATGCCATTCTTTGCTTACCGTACTGTATTTCATCTCTTCGTGCACAGGACTAAAACACGGAGACTAGCTCTCAGGACAGCTAAGAGCCACTGCATCCCTTGCAGCCTCCAGTTATGGGCACAGATAATGGACTTCAGATATCATCCTATAGAAATATCTGTAAATTGGAATGGTCAAACACTGGTAGACATTGACCAGAGGAGTTGTAAAATCTCCACACTCAGAGCTATTCAAAACCCTGCTGGACTCAGCCTTGAGCAACCTGGAGGTTGCAATGTAAAAGTAGGTTTACATTGACCCTGCTTTGATCAAGGGGCTGAAACCAGATGACCTCCACTGGTGCCTCCCAGGCAAAATTATTCCCTGATTCTGTCATTAGGTTTTTGGGAAAAAAACAAGAGTTGTTGACTTCATAAAACCTGATTATAATGTTTAACCTAGTTTTTACCCATTGCAGTTTAACATTAAAACTTCCTCTGCTTACTTGAGCCATAATCAGATATAATGTATTCTCATGTTAGTGATGATAACTGCAAACAAACATGTCTTCTTTATGATTATGCTGCTAGTTAGAACATCTTATTTTTTGACCTTATCACATAAATTATGACTTTCAAGTGCTTCGAGAAGTCTGATGATCTCCTATGAACTTTGAATCATTCATTAGTTTACCTTGAAACATAGCTTTAAAACAGATTATGGAAGTTTTTTGGTGCCAAAGCCACAAGAACCTTAGTAAATATGGTAATAATGATTTTACAATGTGTAAACAGTCAAAAAAAAACCCAAACAAACAAAAACAAACAAACAAAAAACCAAAAACCACACACACAAAAAAAAAAAAAAAAAAAACACCACCAAAAAAAAACCTTAAGTGAAGCATGGTTCAGACAAGAGAGGATATAATTTACTCTGGCACATTTAATAGTAGTTGCCATTGGAAGAAATATTTTATCATCATACTATGTAACAGGCAGAAGATGAAACAATATTTCTTTTCTCTTTACCCTCATATACACATAACAGATACAAGTCCATTCACAAACTGAAATTAGTAGGCTCAAATTAATCCTTTGCAATATCAAGGGGTAGATAAATTATATGCCATCTGTCGCTTCTTCAAAGGTCCTTCTTACCATGTCATGGTTCAGGCAACACCAATATCCTCAGAATCATTGGTCAAGTATTGCTTAATCCTGAAGATTTCGGAGCTCCTACTAGGTGATTTGAGCAAAGTTATACATAAACCAACACCACTTCATAAGGGGAAAAAAACAGACATGGAAAAATAAACAAACTCCAAAATAACCTGTTAGTTTTCATCCCTCAAAATCAGCTGCCTGTACAGGATGTTATCCATAATTGATGTGAGGCCAGTTTCATGTGTATGCTTTCCACTAGACAAAATAAGTACAAATGTCACTGTGATTGCAGAGGAGTTCACATCCCCTTGAAGTCCATCCTTCCCACCTCCAACAGATGCAGAGGGTCCTCACAACGCAGGCAATGTGGCACACGGTGTGCTGGCCTGCACCTTCCTTCTGCACCTCTGAGGAGCTCTGAGATGACTATCTGATCTTACTATTCATTTCAGAAGTCTCTCTTATGATTTGAGCTGTTGGTATTTTTCCAGGACTTTATTAAGGCTTGAAAGCTCTTTGGAGTCACCAGACCACACCTGGGAGAAGCCGAGCTGAGCTGCTCCCAGCTGGACAACCCCCACATCTGTTTGCCCCAGGATGACTCCAGCCACCGTCACCCAGTTTGGTGGGACTGGCAGTACTCCAGGCTGCTCTTGCCAGGCATGAGGGGTGCTACGCACCTGTGCTGGGTCGACCTGGGCTGGCTGCCAGGTGCCCACCAAGCCACTCTGTCAGGGACAGGGGGAGAAAATCAGATTAAAAGCTCGTGTGTTGAGATAAGGACAGGAAGGTCAATCACCAATTACCAACACCAGCAAAACAGACTTGACTTTGGGAAGATTAATTTAATTTATTGCCAATTAGTTGTAACAGATTAGGACAGTGAGAAATAAAAACACACCCCTCACTACCGAAACCTTGCCACTTAAACCAAATACGGCATCACATAAGAGTCAATTGCAGGGTGCAGCATCAGCCTCAGATTTTTGCCTTGGAAATCTCAACATGCTTATGTTACGCTTGTTCCCTTTTCTCACTCTCATGTCCCTATGCCCAAGCCTTACATCCATGCACACTGCCAAGGCACAAAGTCATGGTGCCTCTCACCCCCAGAAGAGGATGCGAACCCTGATGGACCTGCTGGCACCCCAAGTTACCACCCTACACACAAACCAGAAAATCCTCCATAGAAGGGTGATCTGGGAGAGTTCAAAGAGAAGAGTCCTATGAACTCGTAGTCCTTGCCATGAAGGAATCCTGTCACTCATAGTCTTTCCATGAAAAGAGCGAAACACTGACATAAACATACATCAAGCACACCAGGCTGCAACCCTTCTTCCCTCCAGATATTTGATATTTCAGCTGCGTGCTTCACCTCTTTAACTCCTCCAGTGCCATCAAGGCACAGGTCATCCTTGCCACAGCTATTTATTTCCAGTTGTTCATGCCTGGTGTGTCTCCAGACAGAGCACCACCAAACAGCATCCACCAGCTCCTTGGAGAGCTTCAGGAATGTTTCACCCTCGGGAATGCTCTGATTCCCTCTAGCCCCAAACTGTCATTTGAGGCTCTATTCCTTCCTGTTTTCATTCTTTGCTCCCTGACATAATCTATTTTTCCCCCCTGAATTTTTTCTTAGCCTTTACTCTTCTGTTTGGACAAAGGAAGAGGGCATTTGGGTTTGGGGCAAAACAGTGAAAACAGCATCTATTAGCAGGGAGGACTAACAAAAGTAGTGACCTAAGGCCAGTGCATGAAGGGAAGCATAAGGGCAGGGCAACTGTTCATCACTCTCACCCCTCCAATCATTTGCAGGTCAAGGACTTAAAATTAATACTTGTACAAAGGAGAATAAAGCTGTAATGAATTAATTCAAACAGGACATTAGAAAGAAGTGTTTACTGACAGATTGCAAAGGATTTTCCAAAGAAATTAGTAGGGATAACTCCAAATTGTTTCAAGAGGGAGATAGCTTAACTCACAGACTAGATTGTCTGAGCTGACCCATGAACTAATAATTAAAATGTCTGTTACAGTGGGTATAATTCACAGATATGATAGATAAATTCACCAACAACAACCTGATGTATTTGAGTATCTAATTACATGCTTTAGGTTTTCACTCACTTCGCAGGTTGGCTTTTGATTGAGGAGCAAAGACATTTTCTTTGAAGGCTTCAGATTTTGGAAATATCTAAAGATTGGGAGAAGCATAGCTTAGGGGATGTGCCAAGTCCTGCGCCTGGGTAGGAACAACCCCAGGCACCGGTACATGCTGGGGGCTGACCAGCTGGAGAGCAGCTGTGCTTTTCTGAGCCCTGGGGGTCCTGGTGGAAACCAATCTAACCATGAGCCAGCAATGTGCCCTTGCTTCAAAGAAGGCCAATGGCATCTTGGACTGCAATAGGAGGAACATTACCAGGAGGTCAAGGGAGGTGATCCTTCCCCTCTACTCAGCTCTGGTGAGGTCATAATTGGAGCACTGCATCCAATTCTGGGCTCCCCAGTACAAAAGAGACATGGATATACTCAAAATAGTCCAACAAAGGGCCAGGAAGATGATGAAGGGACTGGAGTATCTGTCCTACAAGGAAAGGCACAGAGAGTTGGGGCTGTTCAGCCTGGATAAGAGAAGGCTCAGAGGAATCTCATCAATGTATATAAATACTTGAAGGGAGGGTGCAAAGAGGCACAATCAGGTTCCTTTCATTGATGCCCAGTGGCAGGACAAGAGGCAATGGGCACAACCTGTAACATGGGAGGTTCCCTCTGAACATCAAGAAACAATTTTTTTAGTGTGAGGGTGACTGAGCACTGGCACAGGTTGCCCAGAGAGGTTATGGAGTCTCCTTTCTTGGAGCTATTCAAAAGCCCTCTGGACATGATACTGGGCAAGTGGTTGTAGGCGGTTCTGTTTGCGTCAGTGGGGCTGAAGCAGATGACCTCCAAAGGTCCCTTCCAGCCTCAACCATTCTGTGATTCTGTGACATGCTGGTGCTCCTAGGGGTATTGAGAAATCACTTGTCTGCATGCCCAGCTTGCCCACACACAGAGATAACATCAGATGTCCTGCTACTGTAAGGGAACTTAACATAGTGGTCTTCTTTGGTTCTGTGTTTCTAGACAGCTTCCAATATCCCTGGATAAATAAATGAATGGGTTTGCAGGAGTAAAATGACTAGAAACAGTATATGGTATTCAATTAGTTACCCAGAATTACAGAAATATTATATGCCAGAAGAGCCTGTCCCATACTAGAAACAGGATGAGGGAAAGGCTGACCTAAAACTCTCATAGGATGCTGCAAGTCTCTGCAAATCAAAATAGTCCATAGTTCATTGTTTGCAATTTTTTTTTCCATTTTTCTTTTATGAAAGGGAAAAGTAGGCAATTAATATGAAAAAAAAAAAAATGTTTTGTTAGAAACCCAATCTGTCAAAACAAAATTTCAACAGAGAATTTTCAACTCGTGCAAGTTGCCATATCACTCTGACTTTAATTGCAACAAGGGGAATTTAATTTACATATGAGGAAACACTTTCTCATAGTAGCAATAGTGAAAAGCGACACTTCGGGAGGTCATGACATACCCAGAAGTAAAAGTTTCTAATAAGAGGTTAGAAAAGCAAGTTCTGTAAATCAGAATAGGTGTAGATGTTTCTGCCTTGGGGCAAGGGAATAGACTAGTTCAGCCCTATTTTCTGTCTATTTTCTGTAGTTTTACTGGAGCTAACCAAACCAAGTGTCAACGCAACTCGGTAGTAATTATTCTAGACTTAATACAGCAGAGTCCACAAAAGATATCTCTGAAAGGCCTAAGGCTGTAAGTGTTGTAAAAATGGATTTATAATCTGTCACCCTCTTATAACACAATATAGAACAAATGCAGTGTCAGGGCAAATGGTAGAGGACTTATGCAAATCAAAACTCAGTAATTATCTAATTATATTAATATATCTGAGAGGTTTGGTATTTTTCATCCTTAACTATTGTGACACTACCTCCAAGAAGTTTTTCCTTTTTTTGAACTATTTATACACATTTACAATGGCACTTATAAAATATCACACCTTGACTACCAGATCTGAGAGAGGTTAGGAAAAAGGGGTGTTTTTCATTACATTCTCTGTGCATCTCAGCTATTCTGAACTGGCTTGCCATAATTACACCTTAAAAAAAAAAAAAAAAAAAAAAAAAAAAAAAAGATTCTATATACAAATAGCCTATGATATTTGATATTGATTAAAGCCAAATAATTCACCAGAAGCTAATGAAGGGGTAACAGGTTTCTCTAGGTATGAGAAACAAACAGAAGTAGCAACATTTTTCTGTTTGCACATTCCACTTTGATTTCATTTGTGCTCCACAGCTGTAACCTGCATTCTTTGACTTCAGAAGGATCCTACTCTGTGTATAATTGCATATATAGAAAATTATAAAACTAGAAAGCAGCCAGCAATTCTTCATTACTTAGCAATTTGTGTTGTGAGGGTTTTTTTAATCAAGTCTGGACATCCTTCTAAAAGATAGGCTTTAACCTACCAAGGAGGAATGAATCTTGATGCAAGAATCATGGTGAACACGTCTGCACAGCCTCTGGCAGACAGGCACAGGCCAGTTCTGCCTGCTCTTCCATTCAATCAGCTGCAAATCAACTCCAAACTGAGGTTATTAGCTTAGATTCTGCATCCAGCTAATGTATCCCTATTGCTTCCAATCAAGAACCAGATCCGAATTCAGAGAAAGGGTGAGCCTGTTTCTGCCCACGATCATACCGCACGGACCAGCTGCAGCCTGATACAGGAGGTTGGACTATTGTAGCTTTCAGGATTTGAAGGGAAAAAGGGAATAGAAGAAGGCAAAAGGGATGCAAACCAGAAAACAAAACTTGCACTGAGCATTAAAAGGACAGCTGAAAAAGAAAAAAAAAAAAAATACATTCAAAAGCAAGCGTGTGTTTCCTCCGTCCGTATTATCCACAACATTACATAGTCATTTTCTTTGTATGCATCCCCCTGCAACAACAGAAGGCAATCAAAGGGGTTGTCTCTTTAATCAGCACATAAATTCATTTAGACACAAGGGTTTGATTAGACAAATACTGCAATTTAAAGACAATCCAGCGGGGAAACTCTGACATCTGTAATAAAAATCTGGTTAGCAAAGAAGCAAGAGTGTAGTGGAGAGGGAAGAAAACTGGTATTATCAGTAACCACTCCCTATGTAGTAATTTAGTTATTCTCATTTACTGCAACACAGAAAAACTCCCCAGCTCCCCAGATCTAATCACACACTAATGTGTGAAGTTCAATTCCCTTTTCTTACTGAATTTTCCAGAGTTAACCTGTGCAGTTTCCCATTAATAATTCTGTGACTTTGTCCCATAAAGTAATTAATAATCAATCCCAAGAAGGACTAGAGGTAGTTAGTTTACTTGCGGTAGAAATATTTAAGTACCAGAAAGCTTAAAAAACACATTTCAAACATCAAGAGCTACATACATGCATCTCAATTCATGACAGAACAAAGTCATTGCACATCACTACCAGTTGCAATCCAGCCTCGTCACTGTTAGCAAATGCTCAAGAAACAGTTTAGAGACCAGCTAAGTCAAAATAATACATTTAATGTAAAATTGATGTGCAGATGTCCATCAAAGTAACAATGTCAAAAGCCTAAAATGATTACATATTTGCAAGCTAGTACATTGGGGAACTGCAAGTTTTGTAAAAGCAGAGGATAACATAAAAAAAAAAAAAAAAAAAAAAAAACACCCTCAGAAATCTGCCTTTAAAGATCTATAAAGAATTTTTTAGACAGATGGATAATGAGGGGGGAAAAAAAAATCAAATTCCACAGAATTGGAAATATCTAGAATACTTGTAAACTGAATATTAATATAATTTAGTAACCTTTACCTAAAGCAGTGATTTAGGGAACCAGCAGAGTAATAATTAGTCTTTTCTTAATAATTAAAGTGAAACGTGTAAAACTGACAATCATGGTAGAAGTAGTCAACGGAAAGATTTATTTCACGTAAAGGGCCCATTGCAAACATTGTTCATGTGAACTAGCCTTTTTCCTGCACTTGAGAAGGAAAAAAGGAAACTGCTTAGAACTGTTCTAGAACTCCCATGAGAAAAAGCCAAAAGATTCATTCCAGCTTGCAACAGTTACAAACTGTACCTGCAAAATATCTGGTTTGCTAGATCATATCAAAATGCTGCCAGCTGGTCTGGAAAACGTGTTTTTAAAATACTGCGAGACAGTAGGTGGTTCCTAGATGTTACGGAGCAATACTTCGCCAGTTCTGTGTATCTCATACGGGGTTGCTCTTGGAGAAATGCCCATTACAAATAGTGCCCATAGAGCATCCCAGAGCTGGACTCTGTGTCCAGCGGGATGCATCCAGGTTCCCATTTCCATTGAAATTGGTAGCTAAAGACCTCTGTAAATACGGTGTTTACGGTTAATATCACTGACTGGAGCAGTAGCTGGCAATTCAGCTGTGTTGCAATGGCCATGCATTCTGGCACCCTGCACGATACAGGTCATAGACATGCTACGCGTTACATGTTGGTTTGAGTCCAGTATTTGTGCTTGAACAAGAATATTTGTCTTAGAACAGCATCTTGATTTAAATTATCACTACTTTACCCTTCACATATTATCCCCACTTTTAACTATTTAAAAAAAATAATAATAATAATCTGAATATATCTATTTTCAATTTTGAGTCTTTGTACTTTGGTCAGATGTTTAAAATGCTCTGTTTTGAAGCTGCTACTTGGGTTTCTGTAAGCTGTATTCAGATCACCCCTGAACTCTCCCTCTTGTAGTCTGAATAAATAAACTAGAATCTGGTGTCATGTTTTGCTATATGCTCAACTCTTTGTAAGCAGTCTAAAGTTAAAAAATATTTTGCGCATATCTTTAGAAATTGAATATTTCAGCAAATACTTGACACATAGGACAGTTTGGAAAGCAATGCCTATTTGTAACACTGTGTGCCAAATTTTCCGACAATCATATATGCAAACTATGGGTTTTCATAGAATCATAGAATCATGGAATGTTTTGGGTTGGAAGGGACCGCTAGCGGTCATCTAGTCCAACCCCCCTGCAGTGAGCAGGGACACCATTACCCAGATCAGGTTGCTCAGAGCCCCGTCCAACCTGGGCTTGAATGTTTCCAGGGATGGGGCATCCACCACCTCTCTGGGCAACCCGTTCCAGTGCTTCACCACCCTCATCGTAAAGAATTTTTTCCTTACATCTAATCTAAACCTACCCTGTTTCAGCTTAAAACCATTACCCCTTATCCTATCAGAAGCCTATTTCAGGCTTCTTGAGCAAGCCCTGCTCCATTCCTAGTGGGTGTCTGATCTAGGGACATCTTTTCTGAACATGCAACTGCTTTTATGCAAGAACCCAATTGTTCCTAGCAAATAGTCTGCAGGTGTGACAAGACTTGTCTTCCTGTTTTTCAGTTCCGTAGTCATGATGCCTTCAAGTTTGCATGTGGCAGTTTTTATCAAAAAATCGATAAAGCACAGACAGCTTATGAAGACTTTTGTATTTATTCAATATTCTGCATACACAATCATGTCGTTTGCAATGCTGCTTTTACAAAGAGAGGTCTATAAATAGAAAAGAAAATGTGCATAATCTACAGGAATTTTTTTTAAGACACTCCTTGTTTTCTTAACACAATGACTGTCTATTTCACTTCTGTTTTCAAGCTCTTTTTTGCTGAGCATCCTGCATTTTCTCATCTAACACAGACCCCTCTTAGTGGGAAAATAACTACTTTGACTCCAGTTGTTAGCATGGCTCCAGTAGCACAATTACACACGGATATATTTATAGCTGTGCATAAGCATTTGCAAGAACATGAATCTCTCGCAGATGGCAAAATGCAGTCACTCTCCTTTTTGTCATATCATTATCCTAAAAGGTGATAATTACAATTATTTCAAAGTTCAGATTTAAATAACATTTTGATTAATTATGAAATGTTCATTATTGCCATATTTTGAAATTTCTCTCATTAGCCTTGTATTCCATAAGCAAATTAGTACGACTGCTTTATCGTTAATAACTCTACATAGAAATAATTTTCATAATCTGTACACTGGTTGTGTCAAACTGTACAAAACTTTTTTTAAAAAATTTAATTTTCCGAACTATTCCATCTTTCAGGCTTTATGTAATTATGCACCTTCTTTCAGAATAAAAAGCAAGCTATTTTGAGCTCTGCTGAGAGCAGATATTGCTCTTCAGGAGTCCTGAACTATAATGTGGTAAGATGAAAAGTTAAAGCACACATAGCTTGCTGAAGAAAAATATTTTCTGATTAAAATGGTGAAGAAGGTAGCGTTCTTTAACAATAATACAAAACATCAAAGATCAAGCATTACAGCCAAAGTGCAGGAATTCTGTGTTAGCTCTCCAGATCAATGTGATCATTACAGATGGTTTCATTCTTCTGCTTCTTGGGAGTATTTCAAACTGTTTCTATTGCACATAATAATCCTAGGAAGAAAAATCTTTTTTAGATTATTTTTTTTAAAGTGTTTGATTCAACAACTTTAAGATCACATCTGACCTGTGCCAATGCTTCCCTAGCTCAATCGTGTCTATGGCAGACCCATCTCACAGACTCATTCTGTGTTCACACTGCCTACAAATTGTGTCGCAATGAACGAGCTGTGGAGAAAACCCCAAGAGCTTATGTTCCCCTAGGGTGATTCGATTGCAATGCCCACTGGTGGAAAAGAGAGTGGGGCTGAGGATAGTCTGATCTCCCTTCTGGTCCATTTTTTCAACTTGGTGGCTGTAAACACAGAAGGAGTCTGAGAAGAAAAGGACTGCAGCAGTAATGGTGTCCTACTGAGAAATATGAAGTCCTCATCTCTTCTTCTATTACATAGCAGTGGTAAACCAGTCAAGATTTAACAGAAGTTAAAAAGTTAAACTCTTTATGATCAGGAACTGCCCCAGCTGTGGATGCAGAAAGCCTTTAGGTCTTGCCTCTTAGAGAATGAGTATGAGAGATTGTCTCATGGAGCAAGGTGTCTTCAAAATCTGTCTTCCTGATTCATGTGAAGTTCAGGAAGGTTAGAGTAAAAAAAAAAAAAAAAAAAAAAAAAAAATTAATTCCATCTCCAGAGCCATTGTTTCTGGAGATACTGTGAGGTACCAGCATATATGGACTTTGGCTGGAGCAGTTTTTGGAGCAGGTCTGTCAGGAAAGTTTCTTTCTGATCCTGTCTTGCAGGCTGGATCACAACAGGCAATTTAAGAGGAATCGTGCAGGCTGTCGTGGCCCTATTCGATGGCAGTTTTGTTCAAAAATCATTCCCTGAGACCTTCTCACCAATTCCACTGATCTTTCCTGTTACAGGATCTTCACTGTAGCTTATAAATAGTTAAACATCTGTAATGATCTGGAAGGTTTTTCCATTTGCCACCTATAAATTGCTTAGCATTGACAACTCATTATATGTAAGAGCCAGATTAAAAATCAAGGATCCCCTCATTTCCGGTGTTTGCTTTCTTTGTGGCTTTTTAATTACATTTAGAATGCAGTTCCAAGGGCTGGTGAGAGACCATAAACAATAATATTCATTACACCTTGACAATCTTGCATTTAAAGGGAAGCAACCCCTTGGGCAACAAAATACACCACCACTGCCAAATCACAGCAAAGAAAAGTGCCTGCTAGTAACAAGACTACAAGGAAGAAAGGTGAATCCCTTGACAAAAGATATAGAAAACTACACAGCTAGGAGATAATTTTGGAAAAAAAAAAAATAATTTAAAGCCAAAAGCAATCAGCTTTTTGCAGGAGTGAGAGGGAGGGTTAGAGAAGCAAAAAAGAAACCATGCATACAGATATTAAGATCCTGCTCTTCATAACTGAGTGTTACAGAAGTTCAAAGAGCTCTTGGTGGGAAGATGCCAGAGCATGTTGCCCCCATTTTTGAAGGTCTAGTGTAGATACGTGCATTGTCTTTCATACCATTAATCTACAGACAAAGATATTTAGATCGGAAATCATTTATAGGCTCTATATTTGTTTAAGATTCAGTTTTATTTATTCCTGGAGGTCTATATAACACAAAATTCCTGGTGGCATAAGCAGCTCAAAAAATTTAAACCCTTGGAAAGGTTATCTGGACCCCGATGGACAGGACCAAGACAAAAATGTTCATTATTTAGTAGAGGAAGAGAATTGACCTGATGTGTGACCTGATCCCATAGGAAAAGCATGGCTATATGTTTCAATATGCCATTATCCCTGTCCTTCTTCCCCAGCCAAACCCAATTTGGTCTTCATAAAATGAAAATAGGAGCCACATTCCAAACAATAAAAGTAGGATATCCTTCCCACAGGAAAAAATCCGACAGATCATAAACCTGAGGAACTCATTGCAAAAGGATGTTTTGAAGGCTAAAAGATTACATGAGCATGGAGGGAGGCCAGGCAGCCACATTGAACTCTACTGAACAGTTGCAGCCTTGAGGCATTCACCAGCGGTTACTGCTGTAAACAAAATCCTCCGCCAGCCGGAGCTTTGGTTTTACCCGGGCTCACCGTAGGTACGACCTTACATCCCCGCACGGAGCTCAGTGCCACCCCTGAGGTGACCAGTCTCTGCCTGACCAGCTGATGGCCCCCACTGGCAGAACCTGTGGTTAGTACTAAAAATTTCTGTTTCATCATCATCCTCCCGTCTCCTTCCTGCAACGCTCCTGGTTGTAGTCCTAGGCGGCAAAGCAGCCAAAAAAGCTCCAGGAAGACGTGCTGTTGCTGTTGCCGTTGCTGTGGCTCTGCCCTGGGACTCGGCAGCAGAGGGGAGCTGATACTGAAGTCAGGACAGTCTCAGGCAAGCGACTGGTAAGTGAGTTTGTCACTGAGCAGCAGGTTACAGTGGAGCGGTCTAAGGGTTCTGCTGCCCCTGCAAACCCAGTTCCCAGCACAGCTCAGTGCAGCTTTTGCTGTTCAGGACAGCTGAGCTAATACTGATAGCTAGTAAAGCTCTGAGGAGCTTTTATCTTATTGTAAGTCAGCCCTTCTCAGCTTCTCCATGATGCAATTACCCATTGGCAGAGGCAACTAGAAAAAATGAGTTAAGACTGTTTTTTACCTCAAGGGTACTGTGCAGATAAACATATTGAAGATAATGGGGTGTGTTCAGACACTGAAGCAATAGAGACCAAGCTAACATCTTCTTCATCGGCTTTCCATTGTTTTCATACACTACCTTCTTATCTTGATGAAGCTTTGTGCTGCAAATCTATTCTTTTATATACCTTCATTACGGGATTTGGTTTGGTATGTGAATATACTACAGAAATTAAACGGTCAGTACCGAACAGTAGAAGTCAAGCTTTCACAGGCTGCACTGCCCCCACCTCCTACCACGACAACTACCCTCTGGCTTTGGAATTAAATTAAGATTTTTAAAAAGGGGGAAAAAATCCAGAGTTTCTCCCTTTTTCTTTCTTTTGTTGTCTACTGAAACCAAATGCCACTTGTGAAGATTACTATGAGTACCAAAAATTTTATTTACCAGTGCAAACACACTCACGTTTTTGCTCCAAGTATCAATAGCCATGCATGGTTGAGAATGACAAATTAACAATATATGAGGCTTTTCAATTATACATAACAGATAACCAAACATTATTTATGGAAAATGTGTTTAGTTGGAATAATAGGCAGGTAGATACAAACTAGACTGAGAATAAAATGCAAATCTTTGTTGATTTTCTGTCACACTAAACTAATGAAGCATTCAATAAAAGGATGTTATACACTAATTAATAGTCAAAAGAAAAAAAAATAAAAATGCCTGAAGAAATGTTCTTTTCCTCCAGTTTCTATCATGAACCTAAAACTAAAGCTGAATATTAATGTCTTGAAAGAGAAAAAACAATAGACAAAGCTGTTATATTGGTTATCTCCATTCTTTGCATGTCAGAAATGGTAAGTATGTTAATTTAGACAGTAATGATTTGACACTAAACAAATATGAAAAGTACACAAACAGCACTTAAAAACCCCACCTGATTCCTAAAGCTAGAAATGAAATGTAAGAACAAAAAGAGCTCAATTTAAAAAATCCCCTGTAATCTAAGGGGAAATGACTAGCCTCAGTGGGACGTGGTTTAGTGGTGGACTTGGCAGTCTTAGGTTTACAGTTGGACTTGATGACCTTAAAGGTCTTTTCCAACCTAAATTATTCTGTGATTCTAGAAGTCCAAGTTAGAAAAAGAGACCCAACAGGTATCAATACATTTAGAAAAAAAAAAAAAAAAAAATTCCATTTGGATGATGTTTTTGTTTCTATTGGGTAGTGATATGTAATGGTCATCAGAAAAGGTAAATGAGCACATTTCAGCAGTGACAGAACCTTCACCTGTCTGTCTTTTGGGGTTTAAGTGACATAAAAATTGCATGGGCTGCTTTTCACATTCCGGTGAACTCTCCTCCACTTACCCAGTCACTGCATTAGAGGTGTTTTAACACTAAGAAGTTCATACTTTAAACTGCAGTATTCCTTTCTCTAATACTGTCCCTCCCATTCAGCTTACCTCTATTGTCATAGCTTCCAGTATAAAGACAAAACAGCATTTTATAGAAAAAAAGGTAGTACAGGTGGTCAGGTTAACTGCAGGTACAAACCCAGGACTGTAGGGATGCTGTTTCAGCTTGACATGAAGTCTACACATGCTCACCAGCCCTCTGCACAAAAGGAAAAGGAAACAAGAAAAATAAAAGAACTTTAACCTGCTTTATCGAAGGATTACACTCTTACCCCTTCCCACCTCCTGCTGCCTTTGCCCTCAGGCAGTCTCACTAAGGGCCCCAGGGCTCAAGATTTTTCTGAGAGCAAGATCAGAAAAAAAGAAAAGTAAAACATCTGAAGCTACTCCTCAATCTCTGAATCATCAGCTAGAGATTTCAATAAATTGACAAATTATTTTACTGTTATGGAATTGTAGAGTCTTATAAGAGATACTTATCCCTGTCATTACCCTTATTCGTTAGCATATTTTTTATTTTGGTTTTTTTATTTTTGGCTTTAATCAGTGTAAAAGGCATTAATATTTTTTCTCCTGCCTAGAGGGAAAGCACGAAGGTATAAAACTTCATTTAGACATTCAAGTTTCTTTAGAGATTTTTTTAAAATGAGAAATGAAATGTCAAATATAATATTAAATTTCAAACCAAGAAATTTCTCATGTCGCATTGATGGCAATCCTATGCAAATTATTTGGAATTTTATGAGGCTTTTTAAAAATTAGCTGCACTAACAAAACATGAAATTTCTATTTGTCAATAGCAAACTAGAAGATCCACTCAACAGATTATCCCTTTACATGAAATGTCATTTTGCTGTCCTTAATGTGATGCACTTTTTACAATTAAGCAATAAAACACATCTTCCCCCGCAGACAGCAATCTATTCCAAAGACTTCAAGTCAAGAGCCACCTGACCTGCACCACAGTCTGCCATTAGCAATGCTTATCATAAACAAAGCTGGAAGGAGAAGAGGAAAGTACTCCTACCTTGTAGGAGGTTGTGGAAGAGGAGAATGCAAAATCCTAGATACTTCCCTTCTGAGGTATTGGCTTCTCCTAAACTTTGAAAGACTAGACCTGTCAAAAAAGCCTTAATTCTATGTATCTTGAAGGCTTTACTGTTAAATACATATAATACTGAATATCCATGAGTTCTTTACTATATTTACAGATACTTTTTAACAAGCACAGTGATCCCAATCTACACAGAAATGTCATTTATCTAAGTGTAATGTAAAATTAAGGATATGGGGGTTTTTTAAAGGTAATTGTATCAATGAAAATAGCTTTCATTGAAAACTACACCAAGATCAATTATTTTGTTGCCAGTAATCCAAAAGCAAAATTAGTATGAAAAAGCAAAAATAAAGTTCAGGAATTTAAAGAAATGGGTGATAATGACGGACATAAAGTTCCTTATAGAAATAAATTCTTGAATGGAGAAGCCTGTTCTTATGCATCACAGTACTTGCTTTTTGAAGGAAAAAATAATTATATAGTAATTTTGATAATGGATAATCTTGTGGAAAATACTTAATGAATGCCTCCTCTAGATTTTCTTTGATTTGAATATCCCCTGAAAACTCCATAAAGAGGGAACACAGTGAAAACAAACAGTAATTAGGAAAGACAAAAAGTATGATTCTAGACAGCCAATCACACTTAATAAAACATATACTCCTTTTTATCATTCTCATTCACATTTTTGAAGAAATTAATGTACTTTTTGCAAGATGACATAGTTCTCCTGACATACAATTGATTGAATGTACTGAATGTACTGCAGTTAACCCTTACGACTGCAGAGATTAATGTATTCCTTAATTAGCTGTTGTAGGCTTTAACAAAATTTCATATACAATTCCTTTTAGAAAAACTAGAGCAGGGAAAAAAAAAGCTCTATTGCATGAATTTGCACTAATACACACATGAGACTTCTGAAATGAAAAGCCATTTAGGTAGACTGTGCACTTATGTGACATTTGGGCTGACAAAATTATCTGCAGCCCTCCACATGGGCTGACACCAGAGATTGATTGCTTTTAGCAGCAAAGGAGCGTAAGAGGGTCAGGAATCTAGGTCTCTATTTTAAAGAAATCTGAAGGAGACCATGGTCACATAGCCATTCTTGCCTCATCCCACCGTTTATTATTCTTTCCAGCCTGCCCTGGTGAGGGTGTCACGCCACCCCCTCCCTGACGCAGGCTGTTAGTCCACGACTTTGCCCTTTCCCGTGCCTCATCAAGCAAGGGCACACCAGCTGGAAAGTCTCCAGCTCTTCTCCTTTCCCCCTCACTCCAATACACTAGATACAACTACTCTGTGCGAGAAAATAACAGGACTACCTTTGATACTACTACAAGTATTTTTGATTAATGACAAATCAAGCTTCCCAGGGGTTTGGCACCGTAACCGTACATTTATGTTCAAGAGTGTTCAGCTGTGAGGTGCTGGAAACCAAGCAAGAGGTGATGGCCAGAGACAAAAGTACACCAGTATTGCATCTTAGGCCTCTCTATTTATCCCAAATTCATCCAAAAAATTCTCTACTGGCATTCTAATACCAGCTGTTATCATCACACTTGCTATATTTCAGTGTGCAAGATAAAATATGCTAACATCTGAAAAAGTTGGCTGAATCCTTTCTTGTTGGAGCTTTTTTTGGCCACATGGCACTGCGTCAGGGATGAATTCATTACCAGTGTGCTTCCATAAATTCCCTAAAACTTAATTTTCTATCATACTTCATATTTGCCATGTCATTGGAAAGGAATGAGTAACATCTTTGTGGAAATGCTGGATTAGTAATAAAATTGTAAATATTCACATATTCTTGATTTACCAGACAATCACAATTAGGCTGTCTTCTGCTTAAGATAAACCTCTTCTCCTGCTAATATCTTCTCTAGCCATCTGTCCCCAAAAGATTATTGTTTGCTTTCTGATGATAGAGTAGCCTGAGAGTTGCCTTTTCTGCAAGAGTTGCCTTTTCTGCAAAGTTTGCATAGCCTGCTGAGAATGGCATGGAATGAAAATCTATTTTTAAGCAATACCCAAATGGCAGGCTAAATTCACTGATGAAGGCAGTTGACTTTTGCTTACTTGTTTTGCTGAAGGTAATGGCTACAGAATCTGAGACTTTAGTTAAGTATTTATTAAAAATACTAAAAATTTAGTAAGTATTGTAGCTAATAAATGTCAGTTGATGTATTCCCTCTCTACTGGATGGAAGAATTTTGTATACTGTGGAAATAACATTTGTGTTTTTCTTGGCCCATCTGAGGTCCCAGTTTTCATGCATTTCTGTTTTAGTCAACTTTACAAATCATGGCTCCTCCTTGAAAGCCTGGACTATTTACAGAGCTCTTTACTGCTACAATTTCTAGATCTTTTTCTCTCTTAACATATTGTGAAAATACTGTTTATTTCCTGGTGTGCCCTTCAGAAATGAAACACAGTGGGATGAAGCCGTACACAACACAACTATTAAATTGTTATAGTTTTGTAACCGCTGGACTGCTAAAATCATTGTAAGTTTGTCAGGTGATAATGTCCTTCTCTAATTACTTTGCATTTTCAACCTTCAAACTAGAATTTTCTACTGATTTCACAGCTCAATAAATAGAAAAAAATTTATGCAGTGTGATAACAGGGATTCATTTTTTTTATTTATGACATGCAATTCTAGCTGCTTTTTCATTGTAATTTATCATAGTACATCTGGTTTACACAGTAATGTTTTATTCAAAAAATATTGAATAACTCTTGGCCCCTCTCTGACATGTCCTTTCATTTTTATATACCTTCCCTTCACAAAAAAAAAAAAAAAAAAAAAAAAACACACCACAAACAAACAAACAAACAAAAAAACCCACCAAAATCAATACATTAGAAAAACTGATCTGCCTAAAATTATACTGTGTTGTGCTTAGGGAGGTGGCTCATTAAGGGGCATTTTAATCTATTTCTCACCTCTGATCATCCCCCTAAATGCTCACAGTGCCTTCCAGAATGAATCTCTGAATACTGTCCTTCCTATTTCTTACCATTGTGCTTCCTCAAATATTCACTGTGCATTTAACCGTAACAACATACCTCTCTGCTAAGCAGCAGAGAGCCTCTGTAGCCAGGTCAATGGTACAGTAAATGCAGCTCAAGTTCTTACTGCTGCCTCCTTACTGGAGGCTGAAAGTTTTATCAGCTGCAGCTAGAACGAAAGGCACAATGTTGTCCCTCTCACACCTACAGCCCCAGCTCTGTTGGGCTGGTAGGAGTAACATTCGCATTACATCCAAACACAAATATTTGAAATATTAGTAGAGATGTACCAGAGTGTTAGGCTAATGTAACCTGCAGAAGACCTCCGAGGTCCTTCTGCTCTTCCACTCAAAAGTTTTAAGATAATAAAATCATCATAGGGCAAATCATGTTCCCAATCCTTTTTAATAACCTGGTAAATCACCAGAATTCAATGAAATCAATATACCACTCCCTGGTTGACAGCAAGTACCTTCTGACTTTCTAGAATTAAATAAAACTAAAAATTGAATTTTTCTATTGTGCTTGACCCTAAATGTTGTTATGAATTCTGACTCTTTACTTCATTCTCAGTTCAGACTTGATCCAAACTTATTTGTTGCCTCAGGCCGAGTGAAGAAAGCGCTGTGCCTCCAGTGCGTATATTTTCTCTCCAACCGAAATAAAACATAAGCACAAATTTACAGACTTTTTTCCTTATTAGTTATTTATTACACCTTATGGTACAGACTTTTTTCTTCATGCAATACAGTATTAGGATGTGTATTGTGCTCTTAGTCTAGAATAGAAATTCACAGCACAAGAGGTGAAAGCCTTCCACAATTAAGTTCCAAGGCACGTAATGATCATCTTCAGGTCCAAAATAGTGCAAAGAATCTGAATTCACAAGGAGGTGAATTCTGCCTGACACGATATAGAATGAGTGCCCTTGAAGCTGGTGCTTAGGACCAAGGATAATTACCAGGTATATTTGAAAGAAATTATTCAAGTGATGGACAAGGCAGGTGGAAAAAAAATAGTAAAAAAGTTCCACACTCCTGTGACATCAGTTGTCTTGACTGTGTCCTGTTCTTCCACGCCATGCACACTTTTAATTATCTTCGTGTATCATAATGGCATTCACTGGGCCCAACTGGTCTAAAGAAAAGGAAGTTAAAAAGGAAAGATGAACCCTGTGTGAATTTGAAGATGGAGAGTGAGAGGGAGGCACTGTTTTCCTCCTTGGAAATCTGAAAGTCACTCAAATAGGGTTAACATACCTTCCATTTTCTAAAATTTTTTTCTTCTTCAGGTCCCCTCCCCTCAAATGTGTTGCTAAGCCTTTTCCTCTCCAAGTCACCCTAATGACTCTCACTGGAGCTGTCAAACTGCTAATTGCAGAGGGTTTGTGTTTTCACCAGTCTTTCTGCACACAGCTGAATTAAATCTTCAGTCCTTGAGCCAAAATTCACCCTTTCTGTGATAGGCTTGAGCTTTTGTTTGGTTCCCTGAAAGCAAACAAATTTTCTCAGTTTATAACATTAAGAATATGATTCTGCTTTGGGGCGTTGCTGTTTAACCCCTATTTAATAGATCCGAATGTGAAGTCTTTCC
>KL274924.1:0-16236 GCA_000699545.1 Podiceps cristatus
TATTTACATTCTGACAAGCAGGTATCTCAATAAAGTAAGATATTACTGCTGTGAGGGGATTTGCAATCAGCAGCTAAATGTTGTTCAAAGGGATTGATCAAATTGTGTTTCTTTTTAATTTGCATGATATGCAAACCTAGGTCTTTGCATTTCTTTTCTTTGTAAAACTGTAAAGAAATTAATGTCCTAAAAAGCCATAGGAGGAAGCTTAAATGCCAGATGAAGCAGAAGTTAATTTAATCTACTGGCAGTTTTCCTCCCCTTCTGTAGCTAAACTGCAATGTCCATTTTCTTTGTGAGTGAAAGCTGCATACATTTACACTACTTGAACTGTATTTAGATTAAATAAAAAGGTCAAATGTATTTACTGAAAAGCTAGTATGAGCAAAAGCTTGTGGCCATATTGGAAAGGCAAAATATCATGAGACCAAATACTTTTCTCAGGACAACTGCCTAACTGTTGGTGTTATGTATTGAAGGAATAACTGTATGCAACAAAAATGAAGTTTGTTTGGAGTTACTAGACATGTAATATAAAAAATCCAGAGGATGATGACAGGAACTTAGGTGTGGGTTTTGCTTAAATTACCCAAGTCAAAATTTAAGAGAGAGAAGGATAATGAAAGCACGATCTTATATTCATTATATCAATCTGACTTTTCAATAACTTGGACAGTAAAAGAATGAATCACGGAAGAAACAAACGGAGTAAAATTCAGCTCCTCTACTAATGAAGAATGTGAAAATTCCATATAGACACTGTTTCTGAAGCACATGACATGTCAGAAGAATGGAAGATAAACAATACACAAAGTATTACTATACTAGTTGGCTCTGCAACTTTTGCAGGAAAACTGTAACTTTTTTTTTTTTTTTTTTTTCCATATTGTTTTCCACAGTGTTGAAGTAGAGAAATCTGAGTAAGTTTTTATGTATTAAGTAATCCTGTACATCTGTTTGGCTAGTTTTTCTAAATAGCAGATGTGCTTCTTAAACATTACTAGACACTGCAGCAGACAACAGAGATGGAAAAATAATGTCTAATTCTGAATTCAGTCCAGTATACTTTGAGAATAACTACACAGAATGAAGTGTATCAATGCTCATGTGAAATCATAGCAAGACCAAACTTATTCCCAGAAACATCCGTATAAATATAGTTCAAGTCATATTTTTAAGGAAGGGTATACTTTTTCAGCCCTTCAGACCTGCTGCTGTCTGACAAGTGTAAAGCAAGTTTTTTTCTCAGCAAAGTTGTAAGTTTAAAGCTTATTCTTCAGCCCTTTAGCAAAGCCAGTCAATTCTCAAACAAAACTTGTGCAAAGGTTTCTCGATAAATTAAAATGGAAGCCACTGAAGTGGTACCAATATTCTCACAACAAATTCATTATTTACAGGAAAATGTGGAGCTTTTAGTGCCAAGAAGAATGTTTACCACTGTGATTGCCATTACTGAAAACTCTGAAGAGAGCCTATAACAATAAATACTTCTCAGTATTTCCAGGGATGGGTTATAATGACCTAATATAGTTATGTTAAGACAATACCACTATAAGAGCTTTCCTAAGTCAGTTCAAATATATAATTTATATTGAAGTTAACTAAGTTACAGCTTTGTGCTGAGTTGTTTGGTTGTTAAATATATTGTTACTTCTGTAGCTAAAGCTAGAAGTTAAAACAGCCAGACTGCTGACTTTATTTCCCTGCAACAACAAGAACTTTGTTTTATGGAATCTTGCATAAATAGAGATTAGACTTGTTCTGTTCAAATGCTTTCTCTATTAGATATATTTCTTCTCTCCACTTCTGCCCTCTGCATTAACAGGATGCTTGAAAGCTCTGTAAGTGCTAAAATGTTTGCAATACAACATTTCAAATTGTAATTGAAGGGAAACAATGTTGTATATTGAACTATTCTGTATGCTTTGAAAAAAAATAAAAAAGAAAATGAATTAAAAAAAAAAAATCTACTGTCCTTTCAGACCATCAATTAAATAATGTATTTTCTCTTCTAATCCCAGCTGGGAAGCATTAAGAAATTCAGTACTTTAATTTCCATGTTTTGATTTTATTTTGTCTTGGTCTTTTTTCTAGTGGATGGCATAGAATGCAAAACTTCCCAGTGATTTTGTGTTGCTGCAATGTCACATACAGTGTCAGTACATTCTAATGGTACCTGATTATTCATGATTATACAGTGGCAGTACAGTCTAATGGTACCACCACAGGTCTCATAGCTAATCTTTAGGTGACAGAAGATAACAGGTGCCAGAAAGCTGCCCATGATAGCTGTAGTTTTGTCAGCATTCCTTGAGGCATTTGACTAGAGACGTTCCCATTAGGTTTCTCTTGGCAGATCCTTTCCATGACAGCTCAGAGAGCCCTGAAATGTTGCCACCCTTAAAGTAGCTCTGGTGTGTGGTCAGCATTGCTCTATGCACTCTGGAAGGTGACTTGGGTAGGAGACACAGGCTCTTAGACTGTCAGAAGAGTCAAAGCTGCTGCTTTCCTGTTCTGGTATCTTCCATTTCTGGGTAATGCCAGCTGAAACACTTGTGAGTTTCTAGACTGCACGGCTGCAAGAAAGGAATGACAGAGCCAGGACAACTGGTTGTCCCCAAGTGCTGAAAAAGCCCATAAGCAGCAAAGCTCCCAAGAACATATAAGAACAAATGAGTGTACCGAGGAAACAAGTGGTTGCTTAGAATGAATGTTGTCATAGAACCATAGAATAGTTTGGGTTGGAAGGGACTTTCAAAGACCTTTTAGTTCAACCTCCCTACCATGGGCAGTGACATCTTTCATGAAATCAGGTTGCTCAAAGCCCCATCCAACCCGACCTTGAACACTTATAGGGATGCTACATCCACAATCTCTCTGGGCAAATTGTCCCAGTGTCTCACCACTCTCATAGTAAAAAAATTCTGTTTTATTTTTAAACCATTAGCCTTTGTCCTGTCACTACAAGCCATAGTAAAAAGTTCTTTTCTATCTTTTTTTATAAGCTCCCTTTAAGAATAAAAAAGCCACAATAAAATGTTCTCCAGGCTGAACAACCCCAACCTTTCAGCCTTTTTTTTTTTTTTTTTTTTCTTTTTCACAGGAGAGTTGTTCCTGCCCTTTGATCATTTGGTAGAATGATTTCATAGAAGAGAGTACTCATGAAAGTTGTACAGGAATCCTTTTTCATAATACAGGAACACGAACTGCATCTGGAGCCTGTGTTTGTGTGGGTGTATAATCAACAGCTGTGGCTTGTATTACCCTCCTTCTTCTGGAACTGCTCCTGAAGGTGCTTCCGTCTACGTCTGCACACAGTTACAATGTTTGCCAAGGCCATTCAGGTCACCCTTATTCCCCTGTGAATTTATTATTATAAGTGTGCTCGGGAATACTCAATTCTATACGCTTCACAGAAAAATGGGAAATCTCTCATAAATGTACCAATCTTTGTATTCTACCATGGAGTACTGGTGCAATGAATTTGGAGTTAAATATATTTTGAAACTCACCTATATTTAGAAACTAAGCTGGTAAGTGAAATCTTGTCAAATCTGATAATGTATTTTTTATTCATGTTTTCCTATGATATTCCAGTCTCTCCCCATGTGGAGAGCTGGGTTTCATTCATTTGCTCTACAACATTTTGCACTGTCCAGGACACTGTTCTTTGTGATTCATAGCAGAAAAGTTTCTAGGATGACTGGCATACTAAGGACAAAAATGACTAGATATTTAGATGGATGAGAGTTGTGTCCAGTGGTATATAGCAAGGACTAAAAGCTGTCAAACAAATTATTCATGAACTTGTTTGGCTGTTCACCCTTTAGGCTATGTTAATAGTGCTTTGTTAAAGCTATCCCATAATAAGAACACAGTAATCGTTTTTATTATCAAGTGACACATTTTAGCAAATAATAAAAAATATCTCTTCATAGAGATATCTCTGTGCCTCAAGACAAAATGCAAGTATAAAATATTGGGAAAAACTTTTGGAATGCAACATTTTTAATTGCCATTTCCTGTTCAATTTTGGCCTAACAAAACTGGTAACAACCAGTGCAGGACTTCAGTGAGCAAGAGGACCACTGGCTTAATCTAGTGGTGCACTTTATGGGTTCTGAACACATCAATGGTGCCTCTTGGAGTTTCACATAGACTGAGTGTAAGTACTGTAGTAAGTAAAAGTAAAACCAGAAAAGACCACTATAAAATACTCATAGACATCAAATTTTTGTGAACATAGTTAAAATGTGAATTGCATAGTAATCTAAACACTTTTTATTCCAAATGCTTCTTACTCACTGTAAAGCTTCAAATGTGGTGCAGGAAAAAAAGTAAGGGAAGTAGAATTTACTCGTAACTGTTTGCACTAGCAACCCTAATCAACAGAAACTTCTACACAGAGAAAGGATTTTTATGTCAGGATTTGGCAATATTGATCCTTCTCAAAAGAAGACTCAAAATAAGACTCTACTAACCCTGTGACAGAGTACAATAGCAAAGGCATGGTATCTAACTGAAGGGAAAGTGTCATTTTAGTGGGATACACTGGATGACGCCCACAAGAAGATGTACACTACATCTGGATAAGCGCTGCAGCATTGCAAGAGATGGGCTGCAAGACCATGTTGTGGACTAGCCCTTCTCAGGCAAAACCCTGAATCCAGATTCCCTAACAAGGCTGGTAGAATTTGCATAGCCTTCAGAAATGAACCATCTAGAAGAAGAAACTGAGATCTCAGAGTGGTAAATGAAAGATCAAGATGCCTTCTGTCCTCTGTTTGACTGAAACCTGGTGAAGAAGGGTTGTCCTGCCCCGAACCCTGAAATTAACGGCAGTTGGAAAAGAAGAGTCTCTCACAGGGATGGTTTTGTGGGAAGATAAGGAGATCAGCACAGCAGTCTGGTCTAACAGAGGCACTGCTTCTGGCAGAGGTGTCTGAGGCACAGTAAACTGATCCCTGTGAGCTAGCATACATTTAAACATGTCAGAGGAGTCAATCACCTTCATTTTGGAGAACTGAAACCTGTCTCTCCAGATGACAGCTCAGTTATTTGGCACTCTTATCAGGCAGTTACTAGCTGCTGTCAAAATTCTGCTCATTTATTATTGAACAGAGAAAGAGAAGACTTCTGCTTAAGCTTCTGGGAACAGATCGCAGGCTGAGTTACGTACACATACACATACACGTACACGTACACGTACATGTACACATACATATATGCATGCGCATGTAGGCACTAAAAATTTGCACTTGTAAAATAAACACCAGCACAACACTTAACATATGTACACTCTAGGTGTGAGCATGAGGGTTATTTAAAAAAAAAGGAACTTGCCAAAATTGAAGAAACAATATTAAAAATCTTTATTAAAAATTAATATAAAAAATCAATATTAAAATAATTTTGCAATACTACTGGTAATTATCCAAAGACCTTATGAAAAAGCAAGATCATTGACAGCTGTTGGAAGATGGCAGGAAGAGGAAAGTGTAGAGATGAAGGTCAAGCCAAGTAATTATTCACCTAAGAACTTAACTTTTCATAGCTAAGTTTGAAATTCTAATAACAAATATTTTACTGTATTTAGATGAGACTAAAAGTATGCTTATATTAATTAAGTTGCAGAACCAAGGCCAAGAAATATTAAAATTAACCTTTTTTTTTTTCCTCTCCTGCTTGTTAGCAGGATGTCAGGGAGAGGTACATAGAGTTTGTTCCTCTCTGACTTTAAAGCTTTTTGTATTTTAAAGGACTAATAGACAACCTACACATGGAGAAATGCAAACCTTGCATGAGAAATCCTGATTTCCATAATTAGTCCAATAGAAAATTCAGGGGTTTAATTGTCCTTATAATATGACTCGGTTTGAAAGAAAAATCTTATTTTAAATGGTACACTTAAGCAAGTACTTAAATTTAACTGGGACTTCAGAACATTTTGATCTTCAGAAGAGCATAAGTACATGCCTCCATTCTCTACTGAATGAGGTGATTTCTGAATGGTGATCTCCGTCCCCTCCTTCCTTAATTCTGCCTAGTATTTAGCTCTATGATATTGGTACTGTAGATTATGCTCATTCCAGTAGACAAATTAGACCAGGGTTCACCTTCAGGCCTGGAGAACTGAAGTCTAGAATCACTCATCTTTGTATACTTGTGTTCTTTTTCTTTCCAGAAAATAAGGCTATCCAATTCCAGCTGCCCATTGGGACCACCCTTGAACCTAGGCTATCTCTCAAACCATCCAGAGGGACTGGCTTAACAAGTTCTAGACAGCTAGAAGAAAATTACAGAGGGATATGTGTTACTGGGTAAATAGCATGCCCAATCGTATAAAATATACTGTGCTATGCCCAGGATAGAGGCAGCATTAGGTCCTACATATGTGACCTATTAGAAAACTAATGCTGCTAAACTAATCAGCCTCACACCTGCCCTGCTCTAGTTTCTTCTACATTCACAAATTTTCTATGTTTAACAGTAATGACAATCTGCTGAAAGTGAAATGCTGTTGATTGAAAATAAGGCTTGTATTCACGTGAGAAGCAAAAAAGCCCACCCTTCTCCACAGTTTCTGTTTCAATTGCTAGCATCAAAACAGAATTTCAGTACATTTGTGTATGTTTTCTTGTCACACCATTTTCCCATACCTATTTATCCTGCCTCCCTGAATTGCCAGTAAAATGCCGTCCCCAGAGAGAAAGGATGTCACTGAAGGCAGCTGGGCTGCATGCAGAAAGAGCCATCCCATTGCCTCTTGGGACAAGCAAATGCCACCCAGACTATGCTTTTAGTTATTCCAGTATTTATGGATGAATACAGGCAAACTTTTAGAGTCTTTAGTCTGCATGACACAGCCTTAAAAACACTAGTCCCTAATAACAACCCATAAACACAAATCCAGTAGCCTAACTTACTTGCAAATCTAAATTAATCAGTCTGAAAAGATTTGACAACTGCCTCTTTTCTGACAAAATAAGCTCTCAGCACTCCACCCCCACACCAAGAACAGAGAATAAAATGCTATTTCTGGGCAGCAGTTTTCAAGGTTGTTTAATATTCAGTGACGATCTTCTTAAAGTTAGCTCACATTTTAAGAATTTCACAGCACATCTGTGCATTGCTGCATGTTTTTAAGGAGTTTCTTGGACACCATAATGGTTCTTTCGTAAAGACTCTTACTTGAGGGATTAAATTCAAAGCATTAATTGTTCTTCCTCAACAAACAATCTCCAAAGATGCATTTCTAATCAAAAGAAATTACAACGTACCCAACTGGTTTACATTTTTCATTGACAATATATGTTTGCGAAGAACTGTTAGTGAGAACGGCATTCACAAATAAGACAGTTTAAAGTTTAGTCCCCCTTTTTTTCCTTCAACCTTTCATTGAGATAGTATAATTTAGTATAACAAAATATAGCACTTTTATACTGCAAGTGTCTTTTTCAAAGTATTTAGAATTGCTAGGAAGTTGTTGTGACAATAAAACCAATGGTAAAACTGTCAGTGTCTTTCTTGAGAAGATGGTTAAGCTAACAGTGTGAAAATACAAATCTTCATTTTTTGTTGAAATAAGGTCTTTCTAAAAGATGTAGAATCACACATGAGCCTACCCTATTTCTGAACTAATCCTGTAGCAAAGTAATGGACAAGAGCACACAAACAAAATTGTCCCCACACAATTATCATGGCACATTTCAGCCTGGAGGGTGTTTATCTGATTTATACACCTTTGGAAATGTGGTATGAATATATAATTGAAATGTGACAGACTCCTAATTATAGAAACGGCCATATCAGTCAAATATTCTCAACACAATACCACATATAACTAACTTTGACAAAGCAATGGTGTTGTGGATTAATGTTGCTGACAATTCATATCCAGCTTACAGAGTATTCAAGATATTATGTGATTTTTCCTGCCTGTGCTCCTGTTAAGGTCCAACAAGATGATCTAATGAGGAGTGGCAGTTGTAACTAAGACTTCACCTCATTAAGGCAATCCTCTCTATCACCAGAATCATTGTACATGTATTCATGTAGACTGCTATTTAATAATAAAATCTTGTAATAAAAATAAAAATCAGTTCATGTCTTCCAAGGGCAAAAGCTTTCTTTCTCTGTGAAAGTCAAGATAATCTTATAGCAGTGACCTCAATATGTACCTAAGAAATAATGCATCCAGAGCAACTCAGGTAGTGGACAGTCCTTGGCAGTATGCAACATTTCTCAAAAAAATAGCTACGTTGCAAATAAGCACACAAATGCATCCAAGCTGACTGCCCACACTTTCAGTTAAAAGGCTCTTAACAAACCTTTATGTAACCCAGCAGCACATTCCAGCCTGACGGTAACTATCATATTAGATGAAGGGATCTGAGACCTGTATGAACACAAAGAAGCCAAAATGTCTGGAAGAATGAAAGTAGGGGAAGGGGGGCACAACATGACTGTGTAAGTTCTAGCAATGGTCGCACACTGAGCATGGGAACTAGTGGGTCCTTCTCCTACATGGGGCACTCAGTGCTCTCGTGGTGATATGAACTCTCAGTGACTAGATGAGGCTTAACATCCCAGCTCTGTACTTCCTGTGGTAATTGAGAATGCTGTATCACCTGTTATAATGTGCTACTATATTAAAAAAGTGACTTGTACTGCACCCATTTCCTTATATAACTTGAGCACAGGCCTACCTGGCCACAAATTCATGAAATCGCTGAAGGAGCTTATTCTGGAGCTCCCCAGATGTGGCAGATTATTTGGTCTCCAATGCAGAGGTTAATCTCTCCCCTCCACTTTAACTGGCTAGAGCGAGGAGAGCTGAAGCTACTGTCAAGTGAGAGCAAATGCAGCCAGCCAGCCTCCAAGCTTCCACTAGCAAGGTAATGTAGAAGTGGAGGTGTTTCTGACTTTGTTCTCTTGATGCATCTGGCCCCAGCAGAATAAGTGCAGCTGATCTTGGAGCTGATGACCATCCTCCCAGTGGACCCCATGAGTAGCAGGGACAGGACAAAAAGCCATAGTGCCAATTCAACATAGGTGCCAAGAAGTGAAGAGAGAGAGGATGTCCTAGGTCAGGTAGGGGTCTGTTGTGAATGGCTTGGAAATTGTACAGGGCAAATTACACACAGTAAGGGCACAGCTGGCTTGAGCCACAGCATGAGTAGGCAAGCAGCATGTATGTTGTCATTTTAAACACAGAGGCAAGTCACACTCTTACTGAAATTAAGTCAGGGCTGCTCAGCTGGTTTAAAACACAGATACCAATGTTAGTGCTCTGCAAGCATATCTGTAGATCTATTTAATGTGTTTGGTATCTCCTTCCTCTCCAATTTTAGTTCACATTTTACCACTGGCTTGAAAAGCTGCAAGACTGCATTGTAGATGTGTAGTTAGATATATCCTAAAGTAATTAATCAATGAATTAAAAGACAGAAACTCTAGGGACAAAATAAAAGAACTCTCAGCAGCAATTGCAGTATTTGAAACCTTCACCTTAGGAGTACAAGGAGATGATTCTCTGCTAGTATCATCATTGCAACTCATCTTAAGCTGTCATTATTGCCTTTAGGTCTTTATATCAACAGGATCCTCCCCCTGGAGACTAAGAGACAGAATGAGATAAAGTGTGCAAATTTTCATCACAGTGCAATGTGTAATTCAGATGATGGATAACAGTATGTCATTGAGGTTGGGGGAAAAAAAAAAAAAAAAAAAAAAAAGAGAGAGAATGCTCAGGTGGCACCATCCTGTACAAGCCTACCAGCTTCACATATGCTGACAGCCTTCCCAGGCTTCTGCATTCACTTCCCCATACAATCCTGCTGAGGACCAAGCTCTCCCCACTTCCTTCCATTTATAACCACACCAAATGTATTTTCTGGTCCATTGTGGAAAATGGGATAGTTCAGCTCCAGCAGTAGTCTGCTATTGCTCACCCACCAGCCATACCAGAGTTACTTTTATTTTTTCACTTATCTGGGTTGAAATGAAACAGCCAATATCTCTGCCTTGTTTCCAAATCCTCACAGGAAAGCAGCACTGAGAGATCATTGTGATAAACTGTAACAAGAGAAAAGTGAGGAAGGGGGAAAGATGGAATTTTGAACATTTTTTGTATGATCTTCCTGAAAGTGGTTTGAAGTTGACGTAATTTTCACTCAGAAACAGTGTTCAGTTTGGTTTTATTTTTAAAAAGAAAAAAGTATTTTATTTTTCCTCAAGTAGCCTAGTAAACACCAGCAATTCAGTTTCACTTAAAAAATCCCTCAGCATACATTAAAATTATTGCAAAATTCTATTATCCCTAATTGTTCATCAATATAAGATTAAATAAAATATATAAGGCAGACTAAAAAGACAGTTGCCTTTTTTATTTATTTATTTTTTTTTTAAAGGAGAAAACTTTTTTATAAGTATATAAAATTGTTATTGTACCACTTAACTACACATTGCAGGACCATTTTAAATCTTCCTTTGACAGCAATGACCAACTCTTTGATTGAGAGTACGTACTTTCGGACCTAACTATAGGAACAAATAAGGACTAAAATGAGACAGGGTATAAATAGTTGAGGTATTTTCAGCAATTGTCAGCAGAAATTCAGTTTTATGAAATTGTAAAATCAAGACTGCTTTCCCAAAATTTAAACATGCCTGTAAGAAAATGAAGACATTTCAAAACTGAAAAAAAAAGACAAAACAAAACATCTGCTCTTGTGAATGAGGGCCTGAGTGTCAGCATTTGTATGACTGAGGGCATCTTGCTTTAGCATTCATTGAAACATATGCTGTACTCTGTTAAAGTAATAGGATTCCACAGTGATGAAGACTTTGACAACTCATTCCAGCAAAGAACTAAGTACAAGATTTTTCCGTGTAGAATGTTTGTAATTGGTTTTCTCTATTTGTTTTTGTGCTGCGATAATACCTGCATTTTCTAGAAGTATTTTACATGTAGGCTGAAATGTATATTAAGTTAAATTCAGCAAGATAGCTGTGACCAGATAAATAGAATTAACTGTTTCCTAGTTCAATAAAGCAGCAAATTTGCAAAATAAAAAAAATCTGTATTTGAAAGAGAAAAGATTTCACAAAGTGACCTTGATAACATCTTTACCAGAATGCTGTGGTGGGGTTGGAGTAGAATATTTGGCTAATACATTATTAGATACATTTTTAGATTGGTATTTGAGTACACAGAAATGAGTGATTTATGATCAGTTATTTAGTTAAGTAATACTTATTTGTTGAAATTAAAATATATTCACCATAGTAGGCTTGGTTATGCCTTATTTGGCAAAGCTCCCATCCATTTTACAAAGAGAAACACCAAGCCCACAGAAAACAGAAGCTATTCTGCAGGTCATTATGCATATGATTAATTTTATATACCTAAGTAGGACCAGAAAACTTACTGCGCTGTTTGGATGATGGAATGTTAGCACTGTGTGAAACACTGGTGGTACTTGACACTGGTGATTTTTAATTAAAATTACATTTCATAACTCCTATTTACTGGAGTGTTCCTACTTCAGTTGTATGAGTACACATCCCATATCACAACTTTCTGTTTCAATTTAGATAAAGTGTGTTAATCCCAGAGAGTAGGAACAAGAACAGACAGTGATAATTTTAGTGTTCTTAAAATCTACCAACCTGAAGGCCTGACTTTGCAAAAGATCCTCATGTACCAGAGCAGTAGCATTGATACCACAGTCAGATTTACATATGCAACTCCATCTTTCCCCACCTGCAGGCTGAAATGAACATTCATCAGTGACTCTCAACACTTATTGTTCCTTGCATCTAATTTTTATGATAAACATTTATTATTGTGAACTTCAATTTCACATTTATTTTCTAACAAAGTAATTACTTGTACATTTTAACTGTAATATTTATTTTTATGTTATACAATATCATAAAAATGTTATACATAGCACCATCTGTTGGCTAAAATATCTATAACACATGAAAAATAGTTATGCAGATTAGATAGAAATGAGCATACCAACAAGAAAACAGGAAAAGGACCATAAAAAAAATAGATGACTAAACCGCATACTAAAATGATCTTACATGCACCTTTTTACTGTAAGGTGGGGAATATATTGCTAGAGCACACTTTTAAGGCTGCTGAAATCAAGAATTGTTGACATTTTTGGGGAAAAGAAAGATGGGTATGGAAAAGATATTAAACCTAGCTTGGTGTAACCTGATAAACAGTAGTAAAGAGAAAGTGATAAATGAATTCACCTTCAGCATCATAGTTCATTGTGTGCTCTAATGTCATGCTTTTCTGGATCCTTAGTTCTCTCAAATGGCAATAGAAATATAATAAATAGAAAAACAATGGTGTTTTCTGCTGTCACGGACCTATACGGAAACTTTCTGAGGCAGAAATGCGTACTTCTCCCACGTACCCATCGTGAGAGTCTGTAAGGCAGAGTGCTCCGTGAGATGATGTCCTTTTCTGAGGTTCATGTTATGCTGTGTGTGCATGTGTGCACGCGTGTGGGTGGGTGTGCAGGCAATCTTCTCTGGTAGTGAGTCTGTATTCATATAAAGGCTAGCCATAGCTGCAGTCTGATGACCTTGATGGCATCCCCTCAGTGTAAGAAGCACTGTGAGGAGGAAGGCTTGGAGTGCTAGCACTTGTATCAGTGCCACCTGCCCCTTGCCTTAGACAGCCTGATGCCTGCTACACGTAGTTTGTGTGCTGCCCTGGATGGGAAGTTGGGCTGGGGCTAGGCCAGCATTTCTGCACATGGCCCATCAAATCTCCATCTGACTGTATCCTACTGGTCCGGAAAACGCTAATGAAAGCAGTATGCATATCAGTACACCAAGGCTGCAGGAAGGCGTTTGTCATCCCCTGTGTAGCGTTATGTAGCTGTACACAGCAAGGCTTGCTGAGCAACCAAAAAAGTGGTGACCTGTGTATAGCAGCTTAGGCAGACAAACCAGCCGTGGTATCTCAAAAAATATTAAAAACTGATATGTACACTCTTTTGCTGATCCAAGCGAGGTCGTGAGGAGAGAGGAAAACTTTTCATTGTCCAAACGAGAAATTGCATTACTCGATTTCCTTGTATTTAGACCAATGGACCTTGAGATCACAGAATTATAGTATCACAGAATGTTTTGCGTTGGAAGGGACCCCCAGAGCCCATCTAGTCCAACCCCCTGCAGTGAGCAGGGACACCATTACCCAGAGCAGGTTGCTCAGAGCCCCGTCCAACCTGGTCTTGAATGCGTCGAGGGATGGGGCATCCACCACCTCTCTGGGCAACCCCTTCCAGTGCTTCACCACCCTCATTGTAAAGAATTTCCTCCTTATATCCAGCTGAAACCTACTCTGATTCAGTTTAAAAACATTGCCCCTTGTCCTGTCACCGTTGCCCTACTAAAAAGATTTTCCCCACCTTTCCTATAGGCCCCCTTTAAGCACTGAAAGGCCGCCATCAGGTGTCCCCACAGCCTTCTCTTCTCCAGGCTGAACAACCCCAACTCCCTCAGCCTGTCCTCACAGCAGAGCTGCTCCAGCCCTCGGATCATTCTTGTAGCCTCCTCTGGACCCGCTCCAACAGCTCCATGTCCTTCTTGTGCTGAGGGCTCCAGAGCTGGACACAGTATTCCAGGTGAGGTCTCACCAGAGCAGAGCAGAGGGGCAGAATCCCCTCCCTTGACCTGCTGGCCACGCTGCTCTTGATGCAGCCCAGGGTACGGTTGGCCTTCTGGGCTGCCAAAATAAAGAAATCAAGAATGTTCTCACACAGAGATTAATGAGACAACTGAATTAGACCTTACATCTAACAGTTGTCTCTTTATACTAAAAGAGGTGGTAGAAGAAATATTTGTGAGTTAGGAAATGGGAGCTGTATCTCTGCCAGGAACATCCACTTTTAGGTCTCCTGATATCAGATCAAAAAGGCTGCAGCTGCCTTACACAAAGCACTGATCTGATACAAACCCACACTGTAAGTTCAAATTTGGTCAAAACATTTTGACATGTTAATTTCATGCAGGCAGGCTCCTTTGTGCGTGAAGAGCTCCGTACTGTGTTTTGACTAATTCAACAGAAATGTAGTCATGCATTTGATCTGGATCAGTTCAGAAGTGCTGGATGACCCAGTATCACGGAGATGAGATGTTAATGACTTGGGATACCTTAGCTTCAAGTAGATTCTGCAATTAACTCAGGTAGAAACAAAGTACTGCTCCAGAGTGTGCACATTTCACTCCAGGCTTGCTACCCTTGTGGCAAAAAGGGATGTGACAGTCCTTCAAGACTTGACTTAACATATTTTACCTCCTCTGGCTGCCCTTTTACAGAGTCAGAGGAAGTCGTAATTCCTTCCACCTGCCACAACGAAGAAGACACGTTCACACAGCTCATCATTCGCGGAGCAAAAGCCTAAGCACACCTAGTCCTTTGTAAAAAATCTAGGTGCAATATAGTAATAAATACAATTTTTAGTGATGTACAAGGGATCAAATGAAGCTCAGACTACTGTATTCACTGCACAAGGCTACAAGACAGATATCTTAATATGGTCATGGTTATAAAGAAAAAGCATCTACTAAATGGTTCATTACATTATTTTGTCCACTCTTGAAATGTAGAAAATTAGTGAGGATGTTTCTGATAACAGTTATGAGACTAATGTTTGGTTTTTTGAGAAGCTCATACAGGACCTGATAAAGTTCTTGGATTTACACTTTTTCATAATAAACGTTACAAAATACAATTGAAAACCCCATTAAGGTTATTCTGCTGGGAAAGGTTTCTTTAGTGATAATAGAAAGAAGAGGAAGAAAAGCTAGAGCACACTGAAATTTAAGTTTGATTTTATAATAGAACCATTCACAATTGTCGATAAATTGAAAAGTTACAGCACATATCTATAGCATATCATGGAAATTGATCAGTATGTGCCAGGACCAGTTAGAACCCTAACTAACCTTTAATTCTCCCACAGTAGTTAACACACTGCAGACAAAACAATCATACTTCACTCTCCTGTTTTTATATTCTGCTCTGCTCACTCACTAGAACAAATGGATTTCGGTATTTATCTGCCCAGCAAAATGCATGGAAACATGAATCATTTAGGTCAGCATCTCCTGGCACAAATGACACCAAGAATTATTTTGCCTACCTACACTCCTCAATGCCGAACACTGGAGAATAAGCACAGGTGAACCAGGGACAAGTTCTGCAGTGGTCTTGCTCAGTGTCAACGTGGTTGATAATTTGCACTGACATTTCATTGATGTGAATTTGGGAACACAGAGGATCCTCTGGATCCACGCGAGACTTAACTTGCCATCTTTCCTTCTGTTGGTCAGGGAACAATATAGCCACTAGTGCATTAAGTGCTGATTAAGTTGTTGATTAAGACAAAGGCAGGGTGTGTTTTGAATCAATGTCAGGTAAACTGACATTACTTATTATTTCTTTTAAGTAGTTTATATGATAATTAATTTTTAATCCATCTCCATAGAAATGAAGGGCAAGACAGGAATCAGGAACAGTCAACAAGTATCTTTCAATATGACATTATGCTGGACCAACCTGGGACAGTGGTGAACACAAGATACCTTGACTTTAGTAAGGCTTCTGACATTACCTCCTGTAACATTTTATCTGGAAGCACTGGCATACTCTAATGTTAATAATGAATGACTCAATATCTGGTGGCTAGTAACAAGAAAAGGGTTTGTGCAGCCTTACAGAGAAGAGATAAAGATAATCTAAGAGCCTACAACTATTTTGGAGGATTTACAAAAAGAGTGAAACTTCTCAGTAGGGGTGGACATCATAACAAGGGGCAGATTGCATCTTGGGAGGTTCAGGTAGAACATTATGAAAAACCTTTCCCTGGGAAGGATACTGCAGTACCTAGTGCCGCTGTGTGCCACTGTGAAGTCTCCATCTTATTTAAGTCTTAACAAGAGGGAAGCACGGTATTGGTGAGAGTCCTGCTTTGAGCGGGAGGCTGGACTTCCAACCAATGTTTCTGTTGTATGATCTCACATAAGCTACAAAATTGGCATGATCATATGACAGCAGTGTGGAGCCATTAAAACTGACCCAAATTCACTGGTGAAATTCTGTAATGCTATAATTAAATTGCTAATACACTGGACTCATTATTATGTTATTCTGAATAGGAGTAAAAGGAAAACAAAAGAGAAAACACATTTCCGCCCCCC